>VWZN01006338.1:167576-187116 GCA_013396955.1 Regulus satrapa | reverse complement strand
GCTAATTAGCCTTGTAAATCATAGAAAATCATGGGGGGGGGGTGGAATAGTTCAATTTGAGACTGAGGCAAAGATTGTAATTTCTTTTTTTTTGGAGCTATTGGAACAGAGAGAGAGAGATGAAGTAGTAAAACCCCCATTGGCCTAAGGGAGGGTGTGGCATCCTTGTTCCTAGAGATGAAAATGGGCAGATGATATTGATTTTTTGCATTTGAACATTCATCCTTAAAGTTTGATACCCCATGCATTTGATGTGGCCCAGGAGCGCAGCTTTGGGAGAGCTGTGAGATGGGAGGGCTTTTGCAAGTGTGCAGATTTTCCTCTGGGCAGATGCACTTGTAGAGATTGCACCCCAGGAAAGACAAGAAACTAAGTCTTTCTAGGGGAGTATCCATGGCTTTGCTAGTGAGAAGCTCCTCCTTTTGAGTGGATTGAAAGATTGTTTTAAGAGTGAGATATCTTTGAGTTTTGTCCTCTACATTGTTGTGTTGGTGAGAAAAGAAAAAGTGTTAAGGATGAAGAGAAGTGATTTAAAGGTTTCATTCTGATTTCCATGAACCAGTTTAATTTGTCAATAAAGGTGTTGTTTGTTCTTCTGAAGTTTTAGGCCTGTTTTGCTCTTTCTCCTGGTCCTATCTCACAGCAAGGGATAAGTGGGTAGTTCTGACAAGTGCATAGACATTTTATATACCACTGAAACCAGAACATGTAATCACTTCATAATGTAATTGTCCCACAGATGTGTCTGCAAAAGCCACCCTATGCCTTGTTTCTAGCTTCTTAATTATAAAAAACTCCTTGTTTTTCCTCATTTGGTGAATTAAAAAAAGAAAAGTGCCTAGCAATACGGTTCCATGTGCTTTATTTAAATTTCTTTTTAATAGCCAAAAGAATCTTTTCACATCTTTAAGCATCCAGCTAGAATAAATATGGCTTCCAGTTCTAAGCAGGGGAGCTTTTTTTCTTGCTCACTAACTTACTTATGACTATACAATTTAATTAACATTTCTGTAGTACTTTTTCTGCCAGACTGTGGCTTCTTTCTTGAACTTTGCTTCTCAAAAACACTATATAATAAATCACAAGGGAAAAATCTTTATTTTTAATTTTTTCCATTTATGTATTTAATGAACATTATTGAATTTTTGCCAAGTATTTATTGGAAACTTAGAATAAATATCTGTGAACAACTAATTAATTTCTGTCTGTGAGAATGAAGTATTTTGCTGACACCAGAATTTTAATAAAAATTAGCTCTTTTATTAGAAATCTGCTCTTCATTTTCAGTAATGTTATAAAAGGCTGAGTTTTAAACTAAGCTAAAAACCAAAAGCTGAGGGGTTTGGATTTTATTCCTTCTCCCCCCCCCTTTTTTTTTTTTCTTTTTTTTTCTTTTTTTTTTTTTTTTTTTTTTTTTTTTGATTGAAGCTTTTCTGTCCTTTGAATATAAAAAGTTTTGAGGCAACCTTCAAAAACACAGACTGCCACGCCAGGCCTAATACTAATTAGTGTTCTGTACTGGATTTGGAGTTTTCAGCAATGAGGACCAGTTTGGTCTCTTGAACTGCTTTAGTTATGCCTGCAGTTCTCTCTCTGAAGCACACATTGTGCAGATGAATCTGCTGCAGTTTTATGCACAGCTCTGTAGATCTTTTTGATGCCTTGCTGCTGGGAGGCCTCACTTCCCAGCTGACCCATGATAGGTGCACCAGTGGTCCCGTTTCCCCATTTCGTCAAAGTTTGAATTCTCTCGGTACCCCTTTGTTCTCAGTTATTAATCTGCCTCTCTGTTCATGTTCCATTTGAGGATACGCATGTTTCAGCTTTAATGCCCTAAATATAAGAAAAAGGGAAATACTGGCCCAAACAAGAGAACTCATTATATTCATCCCAAAATTTCTGTCATATGCCCATTAAACAGTTATTTTCAGCAAGGTGACAGGGGTATTTTGAGTGTTTAAATGGGATCTACTTTATCACAGACCTCTAAGGCATGGTATTGATTATTTAATTATAAAACACAACTAGACTTCTTTAGAAAACAATGTGAAGCTTCTTCTGTGTGAAGCTCTGTTATCCTCAGAGTATTTCACCAGAAGAGTGAAATAGAATTCAGTATTTAGCAGCATTATTTCTTTCTTGCTGATATTTTGACAGGATAAGGTCCATTAAAGTAGAGCTTTTAGTGCAGAGTTCTTTATGTCTGTGTGTAAACTACCATAGTTATCTGAAGTTTTCACACTTAAAATGTATCTAAAGCATCAATTATAAATCAAAGCATTCAACATTCAGTAGGTTTCAAATTATGAGTGCTCTTGATCATATTTCATCTTACAGTTCCTTTGACAAACTATATGACAAAAAAATTTTTTTAAAGCCTAATCTTTACTAAATAATTGGCTTTGTAATTGTTATGTTTTTGCATTTATGAAAAAGAACTGGGTATTTTAATTCTGAATTCTTTCTAGGCTAAGGAAACCACAAAATCAAAACAAAAACTAAAACCACACTTTACTGCATGTAAAGGGGTCCTACCCACAATATCCACAGAGTCATCACAGGCAAAAGCTAAACATGTCAACATATGAATACAATTATGATTTAGGTCCTTGGCATACATGTAGTCCTCCTGTATCAGACGCACTTTAAATGGAAATTGTTATATGTGTGTCCAAATCATTGACTGGACACAAGCCAAATTAAATCATATTGGAATTTATTGAAGTAAGCGACAGTAAGCAAAACAGCGCGCTAGGCGGCCCGGGGTCTCCTGCCCCACCACAGCTCACAACCACCACCCAAGAGTCTCTGCTTTTTATACTCTGCGATTTCTTGTGCCATGTATATCTTTCTGTTTCTTCCATATTTCTGCGAGGTGTTGTTGGGGGTGTCTTTGTCAGCTTCTCAGTAGGTGGTTGTGGGAATGGAGCTTTGTCACTGATCACTGCAAAAAATTGGTTACTCAGCTTCTGTTTTGCTAATCTTTTGTTTACTTTGCCAGATGTTTGAAGGGATAGCCTTGATGAGATCACAAGGCGTTTCCCGTAACATGGTTCAGTGAACAATTACTGATGGTAATTTATTACAGAAATTACAGCTTAACAAGTATCAGTACAATATTATTTTCATATACAGCCCTGACTAGTAGTATCAGTTTATTTTTTGGGTGTCACAAATTCTTGTTTCAATATGTGAATATTGACTGTGGCTAAACTGCAGGCCAAATCTATGAGCTGAAAATAAGTCTCAATATTAAAGAATGTAAATGTCAGTGTTTGGTGGAAGTCTGTGCACGTATACATACCCTTGTGCTTTAAATTGGGCTAGATGTTTTCCTGCCTCAGAACTGTTCTGCACATCCCTACAGTTCTTCACATCATCCCAGGCTAAGGATTGGCACCCAGTGTGAAATGCTATCTTCTCTTCTGCATCCAGAAAGAATAAGAATTGTTGCATATTGCTGTCACAAAGCACTCCTGGTTTCATTAGCAGCAACAGCACAAAGAGCAAGCTGACTTGTGAGAAACATGCTCATCACATGTTGAGTATAGACTGTACTGTTTATGTCAGGGCTGTTCTTTCCCAGTATTGACCAACCAGAACTAACTTAAGATTTCTTAATCTCTGCTCTAAGGTAACAGTAACTTTATCCCAAGAAACCTCATATTCTTTCTAGTCTGTTTTTCTACAGTTAGTTGGGTTTTTCGTTTTGTTTGCTTGGATTTTTTTTTGGTTTTGTTTTTCATTTGGTTGGTTGGGTTTTTTTGTGGCAGGGTGATTCTTTGACCAAAGCATTTCCCATTTCCTGCAGTCTCAGAGAGCAAGCCTATTTTTACACCATTATCAGCTGTGGAAATCTGAGACCTGAAACACTGTTTACTAAAGTAAGTGGGCAGCCTGCTATTGATCTCAACAGATGAAAAAACTGATCTTTTACATGCAAGCTTTTACTCCCAAAGGAAAGCCAAGAATATCTAGAAAAGCACAACTCCCAAGTTAAAAAGATCTAGTTTGGGCCATTTTTTCATTAATATTTTTTTTTCCTCTCTGTATTGTGTTATACCTTTCTAGATTTGTGGGCAACTCTTTGATTTGAAGACAAAACCTTCTAGTATTTCTGGAGGAGACAGATATGCACAAATCACATTTTCTTTTTACTAGAGCTGTCCTGAAGGATGACCATCAAGAACAGTATGGCAGACCATAATGCTGTTATTTAAACAATGCTTTTTACTTTTACTTCTCCAAATTATTTGATACTTACTTACCACCAGGAAATTGATATTCTGGTTTCTTTTTGTTGTTCAATGGAAAAATTCCACAGACACGGCTTTGTAATTACATAAAGCAGCAGGCCTTAGCCTACATAAAATTAATAACTTCTTAAATGGCACATCGTAATTGTAGCACTTCCTAAAAACTAAGTAGTCGACTTTACATCCTTTTTAATGAAATAATAAAAGTGTATGCATCTATGGGATTGTGTATAGGATACTGGTAAAGTGCAGACCACTGTATCATGTAGAAAAACCCCAGATATTTTGCACATCAAATTAAAGTGCAGCTCAGCATTCTCCAGTTTACCGGATTATTTGTATCGAGTTTTGTCAATTTAGAAATGCTTATTTCTTCTTTGATCAAACCCAAGATTCTAAAAACCTTTTAAAATAAGATTGAAAAAGAAATTTGGAACAAAATTTGCTGTTCTGATGACATCATGTGCAGGAAGACAAACTCTTCAACTCCCTGAATGTATATATGCCCTTGGATATGCAAGTGTTTGCCTATATTCACCAAGAACCTAAAATTACTCCAAAGTGAATTAATTTCATGACTGATAACCTCTCAAGTGCCAATGTCATTAACTGATCATCAGACCTGTCTGAAGCATTATATTACTTAGACCTACACAATCTGCAAACAACCACTCTTCAAACAATTTACACTATTTAAGGTAGCTAAGATTAACTTAAAGAGTTAAGGAAAGTTGTGCTTTAAATGGTAATATTTAAACACAGAAAAAAAAGAAAAATCCCTCTAGAAAAATAATGAATTTAGGTGAAATGCCACAAATTGACTATTAACAGTCTTTACTTTTCCCCACATTACATCTTTTTAATTTGGATACCATTGTTTCTCACAATGAAACAATGCATAACAAATGCAGTTAGGGAAATTTTACAGAAGTTTTTTTTCATTTTTCTGGGTTTTTTTGTTGTTTGTTTGTTTGTTTTGTTTTGTTTTAAGTAAAGAACTACTTACTGAACAATTAAAATTGTGGGAAGTGGGTGTTTTATTTGTAATTTTCTAGAACAAGACTCTGGGGATGCATTAGACTAATGATTCAATAATCATTAAGAGCTTTGAAGTATGGAGCCTTTAAAAAATAGATTCCTATTGAAACATCAGAGTTTTAAACATAATAACAATATATTGTGAATTCTCTTCTCTGGCAGAGTACTCTGCTAGTATTTTGTGAGCTTCAGGAGGTACTGGGAGCAACACTTTAAGAAAGTCACAATGTTTTATATTTCCCTGAATACTTTTCATGTACCCCTTTATATGGTTACTTCAGTGTTCTTTCAGACAGATCCTGAAATGCATCAAACAAGAATAACAAAAAGTTATCCATTTTGATGTTTCAACTATAGCCTGGATGATACCTCGTAGATCTGCTGTGAATGTGTCCAGTGATTCCTGAACTCCTTGAACTCCACTTCAGTCCATTTAATTTTTTTTTTTTCCCTCCAAAATTCCTCCTTGTTTTAAGACCACCAGAAGCTGCAGCACTCAGAAAACCTCCTTGTTCTGAGTAGGTTCTCTCTTTGGTGGCTTGGAGGACCAGCCTGGAAAAGAAATCATACTAGTACCAACAAGGGAGTTTCCTTTGTTGTCTCAAATCAATATGTTTGATATATGATTACTTACAGGAAAAAAAAAAAAAAATCAAGAGTGACTTTCATAGATTTGGAAAACTGAAAGAATGACACAAAATGAGTGAGAATGTCCCCTTTCTCCCATCACATGTTTTTGCTGCTATCTCCCATAGAAAGCTGCTTGTGCTACCTTTTCAGTGCCCTCTATTGGGAAGGGAACCAAGGCAATCTACTCTTTCAGCAAAATTAAGACACAAGAAGTTAAATGTTGTTCATTAAGGAATTGATAGTGACCATAATTTTCAGGCTTAGGGTTGTGATTTATAAATATTATTTTTCATATATTTATGCTAGAAAGAATGCTGCTCTTCATCCCTAATGGAAATACAGACCCAAGTTAGTGACCTTTTAAATCTCAGATAATGCCAGCACAGGATACAGACACAAAAGTAGTACAAGATGGTATGTCTAACTATCATTCTTTCTTTAATTCCATGTATGAAACTGATGGTAAAAGAGTTCAGATTTTCAGTTTATCAGCTGGTCAGTGAAATGAGATCAAATATGCTGAAATGTTGACGACCACTATAATGAAAGTGTTTAATTCACACAAACAGCCATTTGCACTGTTTGAAACTAAAATACTGAACATATTCCATTTGCAGGAGGGGAGAGAAATATCAGCATTGGTAGAAATAGTTGCTATGAGAGACTGGAGAAAACAACTGAAGTGTGTGTGTAGTAGGGGACAGGGCAACTTCAGCAGCAGTAGGATAACACCCCACCTGGGAGTGACTAGTCCAGCCCAGAGCTGTTTCAGTCACTGGCATACTGGAAGCAGTATGCCACTCACTGCCCACCCCTAGAGCTCCAGTCCAATCCAAGAGAGCTGGATGACCAGAAGGCCCACTGGGAGGGAGGGCGTGGCCACAGGAGGCCAGAGCAAATAAAAACCATTGCCCTGAGGCACACATAGTCACATCCCTCTTGTTCTTGGATTTTGTGGCAGCTGAGATTGTGCTAGAATCCAAGAAGCAGTAGATAGATCTTGCTTTTCGCTCTTTTCTTTGTTTCTCTTCTCTTCCTATTTTTTTTTCTTCTTGAAGTATGGTAATCTAAAATTGGATGGGTAAAGTTTGCTAAATTGGTGCACAGTGAAGTGAATTGAATTGATTGAGTGTTTTATGTCTTCCAAATTTCTGAACTTCTAAAGTTTGCCAGTAAAATTTGGTTTTTAACCTCCTGAGAAATCTATTGCATTTCTCGTGTGTGCCCATTTCAAGGAAAAGTAGTACCTCAAGCCTCTATTAAATAAACTCACTGAGCAAGAATTGGGGCTCTACAATTGGTAATGGACAAAAGTTAAATGATACAAAACAAATCATCCCAAACAGACATTTTTATTTTCTATGGTTTTGAGATATATTCTAAGTCTTCTGCTCTCACATCTAGAGTGATGATGAGAGTGCCTCTGAGTTGTGGCAACCCAGAGCAAACCAGCACAGGCCAGCACTAGAATAATGTATTCCCCCATTCCCAAATATGTGCTCTGTATATCTGCACATTGCAAGCAGAATGTTGTAGAATGCATGTACTTCAAACCACTGTGATACATTTCCTGTAGTCTCCAGTTCTCTCTGAAGATTTGTTTTGTTTGCATATGAATAGTCAACAGATAGCATATGGTTTCAGTTGTTGTGACTCCACTGTCTAAATACAACTCGATAATAGTTGTGAAATGCAGGGTTGTCTTCTGAATGTGGATCTAACTTCAGCATGGTAATGGAAAACTGAAAATATTTATACACAGATGTTAACCAAGTAGAAAATAAGACATGCACTGTTTCACAGTTTTGAAACCAGGCCTTTACACATTTCAAGGTGATCTATGTAAATAGCCCTCAAATATTTTAACACAGACAAAGATTATGGGACCAGACTGAAGAGAGAAGGGTTAATTATTTGTTTTCCTAAGAAACCCAGGGTTAATTGTTCCACAAATCTGAAATATAAATCTGACCATTCAAAGTCATTTTTTAATTGGATATTTATACTGAGTTTCTGTTATATTGCATCTACCAAAGTGAAAACAAAATCCAGCTTCCTCAAGATAAAGCCAGCAAAATCTTTAAATTATTATTGCATTATACAGCTGGCGCAACATATGAATTTTGATACCTTTCATTACAATTTAGCAATCTGGATACAGAACAAAGAACTGGGTTGGGTTTTTTTTTGGGTTTTTTTTGTTTGTTTGTTTGTTTGTTTGTTTGTTTTTCCTTATTCCCAAGGATTCAGGAGGAGAAAAACTCCAAACCCTTCACACTTTCCTTACTCTTCTTGCCTTAAATGTGACCAAAGTTGCTGAACAAGACAGATTCACAGATGGAAAATGGTAGAAGACAGAACACTCTTCCAAGTCATTTAGGTGTTCAGAAGGATCAAATTCAAATGCCAAGATTTCAACATTAGAACATTAGAAATGGATGAAATACCCAACAGGAAGGCTTGTGTCATTAGAAAAATAGATGTAAATCTAAGCAGAAACTAAGATTCCAGATTTATATGTTATGACTAGCATAATTCCACATTAAAACAGCCTATGGGGTGGAATCATTTCCTGTGGATCATGAATCAACTGCTTTTTAACAGTGTGTAGTGTTCAACTTAGTACTACAGCCAAGACTAATGGTATGGCACCCAGTAATTGAAGCAGATCAGCACTGCTTTTTGGAATTGGACTCTTTTTTATTCTATTTGCTTTGGGAACTAACAAGATTATCACAAAAAACTGATTAAAAAATTATCAGACTGGCATTATAGAGTTCCTGCTTAGTACACTGAAGTACTGAAGGTCTGATCCTGCAGTGCTTATTCCCATGAGAGGAACTTAATGAAATGCCCATTCCTGCTCACCTAAGAAGAATAATTCATGAGCAAAGATTTCTCATTTAAGTATTTACAAGAAGAGGTCTTCTCTTTGACCTTTCAATTACATTATCATATAGATTTAGAAGTCATGTTATTAACAGCTATATTTTATGGCTTTATATTTACATATTCTAAGTGTTTTAAAAGTTAAAAAATGACATGGTGGTAATAATTTTCCTCACTTATTTCGCTAACACTTGAAAAGTAATTTCTGAGAACTTTCACTCCTAGCATTAACTTCAGTTTCTATGGAATACATGCTGACCTTAGCAGTACTACTAGTGTTCAGGATTAAAGAATGACTGGAAGGTGACTTCTGTTAAACTCAAATGAATAAAAGTAGGGTGGGACTCCAAATCAAACCATAATCCTGACTGCCTCACATAGGTAAAATTAGATTTTCCTCTAATGAATACTATTTATGTCACTGCTTCACTCTTAAATATTTCAATTTTCTGCACTAATATAGAAGATAAAACCTTCATTGATCTAAAACATTATTCTATAATATTCAATAATTATTTAGGATTTGACAGGCATACACTAGATATTAGGTTCTTCAGGGAAAATGGAGTAACCAAAATGAACGTTCAGTATCACACACACATTCTGATCCAACATACTTGTGTTTACAATGTTTACTTAGGGAGTGAGAGAAGCATCATTTAAAAGGCTATGGCTTGGACATTTGTCCTTCAGATATTAAAAATAATTGTAGAAAACAATTTTTATTCAAAGAGATGGAGAAAAATCTGAGTAAAGGTAATGTATGACTCCAGGCAATAAGCTGACAGGATCATTGCTATAGCTTTCCCTGGAGCTGGTATAATTATCACATATGCCAGGGGCAACATGAGTGGTCCATAATATAATCTATAACACCCTCTTCTTCCTTCATACTGCTTGCAATTAAAGGAAATAATTACCTTTCTTGCCTATTTTGTATACCTGCTTTCAATTTCATTTCACTCTTCTATTAATTCGAAATCTTACAAACTATATTGTTCTACAAATCCAATCACACCCTCTGCTCCAATTACTGTCCACAGGAGCAAATTATTGAACTGTGAAAAGAAAGAGCCAGAGATCTGTTTTTGCACCTAAGACCTGCACAGCCTTGTTTACTAATTTAATTTGATAACAAAGTTGGTTATTTCTTTCCAAATATTTGAATGTTACATTTTTCTAGGTACAAATCTGCTCATTTGATCTAATGGTTGTCCTTTCAAAAATGTCACAGAAAGCCATTAGCACAGCTTCACCAGTGTTAAATGGTTGGATATAAATGCTGATTGCTGAGAACAATATCCTTTGCCCACAGCACAGTGATGTAAAGGTTGGATAATTTTATTACCTTTAATAGCATTTGCAGCTATGCAAGCTAAGCCAATGCTATGGGTAATCAAATTTCTGACTTACAGGATGACCACCTGTGGCTATTAGGGAAGGATTCCCCCCTATTTTAGGGCCAGGTACAATACTACATAACCAATGGTTTTCCATTTCAGAGGGGGAAAAGGGATAGGAAGAGAGGTGAGAAAAATTGCTCTGGATGACAAAACAAATTTTATTTTCATCAAAATTCCCCATTTCTCATTCACAGAGAATCTTAAACATGAAGTATACGGGCCTTCTGAAGTCTTCTTGTTGCCCCCCACACCCTCCAGGTGACCCATTTACTGCTTTGGCAGCTATCAAATCTGTCTGTGAGAGCCAGATGAACAGTGGTGCCAGAACAGGCAGACCTCACCCCTTGACTGTCCCCTGTACTTCACTCTGCCCTGGTCTGAAACTGCAAATGTTTGGAAGCACAACATCTTCAACTGTGAGAGGTAGTTCCCATGCCACTGCTGATTGTCATCTGCCACAAATTAGGGTGGAAAAGCTTCAAGGTAAGTGGTCTGTTCACTTACTAAGATTGCCTCATTTCCTTAATTGTGGACTAATTGTGCAGGCTGACTACAATTTAACTGGGCGTAAAGAGACAATATTGACCTCAAATCTAGTAAAGATGGGGTTGTAGATATTTTCCAACTTACACAGCATTTCCTTCAAAATTCTTTAGCCTACTGTACTTTTTCTTTTGATCTCACCTTTGCAGACTTAAGTTTGTCCCTCAGCATGGCATGTCTTGCACTTCTGAGTACTTGAAATAAGCTGGCAAGTTGAAATTTCAGAGTGATTTTAAACCTCTCTTTTGAAACTGTGTAAATACACTGCAAATGATACGGCAAATATATTAAAAGAGAGAGCACAAAATATTTAGTCCTGAACTGCTGCATATTTGAGTTAAGATTTATACCATGGAAGCTACCATGGCTACTAAATCCTGAACTTTGGATCCAGAGGTCTGCTAAATCAGATAAACAACAAAATATCATTCAAAGAGGTAGATGATAAATCAGAAATATCTCCTATGTGAAATTAGGAAATATGAAAGTAACTTTTTATATGATGCACTCACTTTCAAGAATACTGCATTGTGGAAAGCATTTAACTTGTTATGTTTTTCTATTATTTAGTTTACACTTCATTCGTTTCCATTACATAGTCTTGCACTTTATCATTAGGATGTTCTCTTGTTGCAAACATACACATTGAATTCTGATCTAGTTATTTCAGGAGAATTTTTTGTCAGCCTTTAAACTGAAACAAATGAATGAGTGTGACACTCAACAGTTTTAGTAATGTGTTGACTCTTGGGCATTCGTGGCCTTTAGATGCCTAAAAATAATAATGTTTTTGTATGAAAAATGAATATTGATTAATGAACTGGGTTTTTTTTTTGTTGTTGTTGTATTTTTTTTTTCAACAGCAGTTGAGCCAGTAGCTATACTTGTTATGAAATTTGTTGTAAATCCCATAATGTACATACCAAGCAAATTTAATTTTTCCACTGCAAAATGTCTCCCTATCATAGGCATATATCCCCTGTTCTCCTTAACAATGTAGGACAAATACATAAATACTAAAAAAAACTATTCTCCCTGACATATGCTTAATAAATTTATGCATGGATAATTATCAGTAAAAATTCAGCAACATTGTAACCATCTGTGAAGGTGATGAGCTTCTGTGTAAACCAATATCCATACACAAACCAACCAATATACACATAAGAATGCCTTTATCTGAAAGCGTTACTACTGGAAAAAGCTACACATTTTCTGGAGTTGAAGATATAGTCAGTATTAATTACTTAAAATTTCTTTTTCCAAACCAAACCATTCCTCTGGAGTTAGAAGAAGGAGATTCCCAAAGCACCCAAGGGGTGGGCCAGATAGCAGAGTGTTTCTGCAAATCCACCTGCTGCCTCCTGAGTCACCTGAAAAGCTCACCCAAAACCTTCTTCCCCTGTCAGCTCCAGCCTGAACATTTTGAAAGGTTTATTTTATCCACTTGTCATTATGACTCTTAAAATGAAAGGAACTAGAGAATCACACATTTTTTGTTTGGTTGGGGTTTTTTAAAGCATTACCCTTTTAACACTCTATTTTATGTATTTCATTAACCATAGAACCAAGGTCTATTGCCCTCATTCCCATGGTACTCAAAACCAATAAAGGTGACAGAATCTCTCTTTCATTTCTCTCCACTTGCTTTACCATACTTAAAGGATCCATAATAGGGGAATATTATAAATATCCTGCACATAAATATTTGGACAATGTGCTTAGGGGCTTCTAGGAAACCTCTAATTCCTTTCTTCTTTCCTCCTTGAGGAAAGATCCTCAAGGAAGAAAGCTTATCTTCTTACTACATTTCATAAAAATTCTCCTTAATTGGACAAATCATGATTTTCTGCATTTTCTTTCAAAGCTCTTTATAGAATTCCTTTGATTCAGAATACTCTAAGTTGCCTATTATTTGAACAATAACTTCCTTCAATAACAAATAAAATACAGGCAATTCCATCAATCTGAAGTATTTTTCCTAATCTTTTAGACAGAAGAAAACAATGTCATTTTAGATGAAAACCCAAACACACCAGTCTGAGAAGCAGCAGTCCAATGTTGCAGCAATGCAGTTTGTTTATTTCTGCACTTCTCAATCTTTGGGTATTTTGACAAAATGTAACTTGATTTTTTTAACTCACCAGATTCACTACAGAAGGGTTGCTTTCTACAGAAATCATTCTCTCCCGGCTCATAAGACAGGATTTTTCTTAAATCTTGAAGTAAGGCAAACCAGCTCTTCCTAATGATCTGTTTGTGAGTGAAGCTGACCGTTTTTCTAGTTTGTATGGTAGTAGTCAGGAGAACAATTTATATATCGAAAAAAGACAGTTTTGGTTTAACATGTTTTGTAGAAATACACCCAAAATTTACTTTCAGGGAGCCTAAACAATTGACAAAAAATTAAAAGGGCATGTAAATCTTCATAATATAATTATCATGATTAATTTACATATATTGACAACATAAATTGTGATTTTATAGAAAGCTGTAATTGGAATCAGCCACCAAAATCTTTAAAAACTTGCCTAGCTGTTCTTCAATCTCAATTTTCTCTCTGCTTGTAAATATTTAATGGCTTTCATTTTTGCAAATGAATAGAATTGCATTTGGCTCATAAGAAAATAGTTTTGTAACCCTATTACAGAGTGTGCAATCTCAGCACTTGCCACAAGTGTAAATCTTCTCCAGAATATTAATGTATTCAATAAAAAAATAATCTTCATTTCAGAATCAACAGAATGTTTAAATTCCCACTTATTTGGTAATTGAAACTTTTGAAAAAGTTGCATCTTTCAGATCAAGAAATTCTAAACAGCTATACATTTTTCATCATAAAAGAGTTCAATATTCAGGTTTCTAAGCAAAAAAAACCCAACCAACCAAACAAAACCAAATAAAAAACTAACAAAAAACCCCCTCAAACAAACAAAAAACCAAAAAACCAAAAAACCCCCCCACAAACAGAAAGTACAACACTACCTTGTATGTTGAGTCAGTTTTCAAATAACATTTTGGCATATTTAAACCACCAAGTATAGGAAGTCTCATAGCTCCAAATCCTCAGCATATCTACACAAATCAAGCAAAGGGGTGATTCTTACATAGGATTACTCATATTATATATAATATATATATATATATATCCTACATAACATATAGGATTAGTCTTACATCAGATCACTATAAATGTAAACATACTATATATCTATATCTATATATATATGTATCAGAACATTTTCTACATGTGCACAGCTAAAAAGTCCTCAACACTTTTCCTAAATTCCTGTTAATTTTCTCATGGGTCTCTAATGGAACTCCAAAACATAGGACTTTTTTCTCCTTCTTTGATGCTAAAACTCAAAATCAAATTCCAAGAAACTTTTAGAAGCTCTACACCGACATATAATTTCAAATAATTTACAAACTGTCTAAAAGAAAACTCTTTTCATGTTATTTTTTAGAATAGGTAGAATTACAAACATTTCACTGATTTGGTTAAATCTATGACCTTCCTCTTTTTAATTTCATTGGGACTCCATCTAAGCATTTTTATTATTGTCAGCCTATGAGGCAGAAGTTCACAGTTAAGAACCAGACACAGTAGGAAAAGCCTAATGCAGGATGCCTTCTCTGTCAGCATGAGGAAACAGGGAGTACAACCTCTGAAGCTCCTGGTAGAATCAAGGATGGAGGAGAAAAATAAACAAAACAAAGCAAAACATTGCCAGCATAAAGTTTATCGGAAAGGTCACCAGCTAGCACAGCCTGGGATGAGGCTCCAATGCCTGCAGTTTCCAAATATGCCTTGCAAGAAAGGAATAAGGAAGCTGTGCAAGAGGAGCAGATGGGGAAAGTCTACCAATACAAACATACTTCAGAGCAGAGAGGTTGTGTGCGCTGGGAGCAAAGTTGCAGAATTTTGAAGAGAGCTGTTGTATAAATAGTCTTTAACAAAAGCAAGAATGACCTCACCAAAACACTTCCTAAATTGTGTGGTTTCGAGCTAAAACACCATCTCATGATGATAAAATGTATCAGCAGAATAAAAAAGCTTCTAAAATTAACAAGCAGCCCTGAATAATCCTCAACTATGCTGACATTAATAAGTGAAAAGTTTAGCCAGTAAAAAAATGCATTGGTAAAATTTAATAAATTTAGTAAAATTGAATCCCATAATTAAAGTTATAAATGTAATTGAAAAATAGTAATATACCAAAACCCAAACCTTGTTTCAGTACAGATAACAAAGCATCTAATTTCTTTTTATAGAATTGTTATGCATGTGCAATTTAGTTTGCCATGCAGGAAAACATGGACCTGAAGTCCAAGGCAAGTATTATTTTCATGTTTTTACCTTTCCTTTTTATCAATTAATAAATCCTGCTCCCGGATTATTTATGGATTAGCTAAATGACATGTAGCATTGACACACAGAGGCTTTGGTTCTCCTTTTTCCTTTCAACAAGTTCTCTCAGTACAGAGGTGAACCTCCAGTTATTTCACATATTTGTAGGGATTTTGACAGACTAGATGCAGGCCAGGATGTAGCTGACTGCACCCAAGAATCAGAGTATTAAAATGAAAAATAAAGCAAGATTCTCATGTGAATCAGCAGGGTTTCCAGTCCCATGGCTGTGAAGAAGCTTCAAAGACAAGATTAAGCAGGAAAACACTGCTTGCATGCAAATATTTGAGAAAATGAGAATCAAAACTCTGTTTTTTTTTACTTTTACATTCAATAGGTGAAGAGTATGAAGGAACAAGGGTTGGTTCTGTAGCATATTTTTTCATAAACTTTGTGAAAAATCTCCTATGCTATATGAAGCAGCAAATGCTTGTTTCTGATATAGCTTTTGCATTTACCCTATGTCCTTGTATAGGGTACAGTCTCTCTATTGAGAGAGAACACATCCAATTTATACATTGGCTCCTACATGACAGGACCTGAATTATAGATGTAATCACCTCACTACCTCCAAGCTACTTGGTAGACAATTCATTAAAGAAAGCAATTTTTTCTTAGAGACCAAATAGTCTTCTCATGGACCCTTCAGTCTCTGTGAACACCTTAGAATTCTATTTTAATTGCTAACTTTCAGCAGGAAATTATAGGCTTTAAGAAGAGAATGCAGGAATGCTTCAGCTAGTAATAATCCATGCCTAAATCCAATCTCAAAAGGTGAATAAATACATGCCTAAAGAGTTTTGTTTAAATCCACTGGCTGCACAGTTCTGATTCTGTAAACCTGCATAATTTACTGCATAATGATTATTAATATATTTCTAATGTTAACTGCATGATAATCATTGTTCAATATATACAAAAGAATACAAATTAAGAAAAAAGTGTATGTATGCATTTTCTAAAGTGTATTTAGTAGCATTTTTATAATAAAAGCATTCTTCAGAATTGATTAGAATTTAGAGTTATAGTTCATAAATTATTGAACATACTCACATTTTTTAACATATTTCCAGTGAATATTCACTTCAATTAATTTGAATATTCTTCATAGTATAAACAAGTCAGCTTGATTTAAGATACAGAATGCAAACATATCCTCTGTGTTTTAAACACTACCTTTCAGCAACATGTGATTAAATAATTTATTTTTAAAAATTTCTTCTTGGCTTGTAATGCAATCAAATTCTATTAAATGCTACAGCTTAGGGCAGTATTCCATTACAAATTTACAGGCCTATGACCATACAAACAAAAATAGCTTGAGGGGTA
Source organism: Regulus satrapa (assembly GCA_013396955.1). Lineage (NCBI taxonomy): Eukaryota > Metazoa > Chordata > Aves > Passeriformes > Regulidae > Regulus > Regulus satrapa. The sequence goes on along the minus strand of VWZN01006338.1, from coordinate 170,617 downwards.
GGAAGAAACATGGATACAATCCATACTTAATTTTACCTCTTCATCTTCTGTAGTCATTCAGCCTGACTCCTACTGTCCGTAACAAAGAGCAACATCTGCTACATGACTCAATTTGGTGGCTTAGACCTAAAATAAATCCAGGGTTTAGCACAAATTAATAAATATATAATATTTTTTTTTTCTTATATCATTACTTAAAGAAGAGAACAAATGTTTATTCTTAGCTAAAGGCAAAGCAATGTACAAGGAGTTCTTGAAACACAAACAAATGAACAAATAACTCTAAATTAAAACCACAGGTCAACCTCAAATGTGAAAAGTTTTTATTTAAAGCAGAACAATCCTCCATATTAATATAATTTGGTCAGATATAGTCATTTCTTTCTCCTTGTCTTCTTCCTGGGCAGATAATATGTCTGTGTGTGACAGCAAGATTCCATGTTATTTTCTGGTATTGTTCCACGGATTAGGCACATCAGGATATGGAGCACAGAAGGACATGGCCAGTGCTTCTACCATGGACGTAGCAGGCTGTGTTTCTTCATGTCCCTAAGAGCCACTGAGTACCTCCTGAGCTGGGTCAACACACCATGGCAGAATGAGAAAGCAGGAAATTTTGGGATGTCCCATTTGGCAGAGGCTTCATAGAGTGTGTGTGAAATACTTGTGGGCAGATCTCTCTCTGGGAGTCAGGGATGTTGGATGTGTTCCTGGCTTTGAGAACCTCTTACCAGCCAAGATAAAGGACATGCTAAGGGTGAAGAAGGACATTGGCATCTCCTCCTAAGGACCAGAATGACATTAGGGGACTCACATATCCCCTTTTGGCTATTTTGCTGAGGTTTTGAGCTATGTATTGTAGCTACAGACTATTGTGTGACGAGTGGGAAATTGATTTTTCACCAGCCTCAGTGAAGGGGTGTACAAACCTTTGTCCTGTTTCTGTGTGAGGAAGCATTCAGCAGGGCCAAGTGTTAACAAGTTCCTACCTTCAGAGGTGAACACAACTTTCAAACAGCACAGCAGGATACTCCAGAAACACCCTAACAATGATGCTGAACTGCAAGGGCCACCAGCTACTTCTCTGATCAACTCCTGGCTTCTAAAAATTCTTCAGACAGAAAATTCTTTATAAGGAAGGTACAGGTTTATATACTGCCACAGAACTAGTCACTCACACTCTCCTAAGAAATCAAAACCTGCTTCCCATGACTTCTGCTCTCTTGCTTATTTTGTAGAGCTCCACAATTTTTTCCTAAGAAAAAGCTATTGGAGGACAAATTAAGACTATTTTAAATAAGCTTTACACATGTTAGGCTGTTGGGTGCTGCTGCAAGCATAAAATACTTAAAACAAACAAACAAAAAACCAAATCCAAACTTATACACTAGTACTCCTTACTATATACTAATACAGTTTACTTCAGATGGTCTGTTATTACACCTCAACAAAATAAAAAAAGAATACTAAATGGAAGAATTGGTGAATACAGAGAAATATCTAAATCTATTTTTCTGATGAATAAGAGTTTATGTCCTCTATTATTACTGACTTAATGAGACTGGCTGTCGTGAGGATGACCTTTACATTATTTTAATGTAGACATTTCTAACATGAATAAATTGTGATTTTCTGAATGTACTATTTAGTGGCCATTTATTAAAAAATCACATTTGAAAAATACAAAACAGGTATCAAGGAAAAAAAAAATTGTTTTGTGTTTGAGAGGTTTCAAGAATATTTCAAATATATTTTAAAAATATCACTATATAAAAGCAGATATTAGAAAAGGCATGTATTTAAAGTATTTTACCTGCTTTTCATCTGTAGATAGTAATGACTTAAGTATTTTTTCCTGTATACCTCCCATCAATTAAAAAATATTCTTTAGTTATTTAGTTCAGAGAATAAGGCAACCTAGGCATCTTGATACGATCATCAGAAAGTAAATTAAAGAAATTAAAGATTACTACAAAGTTATACTCTTGTTGAAGCCAGAGAACAGTAGAATCAATAAATGAAAGGTTGCGTGTCTTTAGTACCATTAGGCAAAACAAAAGAAAATTTATTATGCTCCGTTTGGTTTTTTCATCATTGTGGTATTTCCTTTGATTCTGCTTTTCCTTTTGAAGTATTAACTCAATATTTAGCCTGCAAACTAATTGCATGCTAGCATTAACCTGTACTTAACTTTTATTCTGTAGGCCTTTATTCAAAAGCCTGACTTAACACATAAGTTCAGGAAAACAGACTTTGTAAACATTATAACAGCAAACCTCCAAATTCAGAAGAACATTACACAATTTTTGTGAAAACAAAGTGAGAAACTTTAATTTACTCAAGTCGAGACCACTGATATAAACATGTTTTTAAAAATTAGTATGTAATAGCTAAACATACGCAGATTTTATACACAGAATTGTCTACCAAAAGAAGAATAGAATAGTTTCGAATTCCTGTCCTTGAACAAATTTTTGAACCAAAAAGAGGAGTCTTTTTTTATGCCACTATAAATCCAGGTGACAGTAGTAATCTTGATATACCTGATGTCATTGCAGTTTTCTGCTGGCTTAACACTGAGAACATATTTTCATTCTAATAGTTATCTTTGGCTATCCAAAGCCTCATAGCAGTGTAATCTCTACCCTAATAATAGATTCACCGATTCTATTATTACGGTGCACAATTGTTACAGATGATTGAGAAGAGCTGCATGGAAGACTACAGGAAAAATAATTTCTCAAATACTCAAGCTAGGTAGGGTGACAGCAGACATAGACGCAAGCAGGTCTTTGGCAAGCTGAGAACACTGGGTGTTTAAGAGAGTTTCTTATTTTGAAGTTCAGTGACATGCCAGTCTACTGAAGGACAAAGCAGCAGAAAGCTAATTTTTAAAAATCTTTCCTAGCTGTCAGCTTTACCAGAACTTAAAATTTTACTAAATTTAAAGATTAGATGCAATCAACTTTATTAGTGTTCACATATTCTGAATTGCCATTGAAGACAAGAAAAGAAAGTAATAGCATTGAGAGATTGTTGGA
>VWZN01006338.1:137581-162081 GCA_013396955.1 Regulus satrapa | reverse complement strand
GAAACAAAAAGTATGGGTTTCAATGTACCAATGTTTTGTTACATCTGGGAGTGTGAAAGAATATGTAATTCTAAGTTATGCAATTTAAAGTATCTAAAACATATTCCACTTTATAATTTACATCTTGCAGCACTGTTTTATTAAATAGTAAAATAGATATAGCTTCTGGCTCTAATAAAAATGTTTTCTCAAAATTATTTTGCTTATTTCAAATGAAGACCTAAAATGTGAAAACAGAAAATCCAGTAAATACTTGAAAGGAAATTATCTTTAAATATTCACTTATAAATGGTAAAGTAAAAGAACACACAAAAGCTACTGTGAACATTATCTTCTCCAGACCAACAAAGCATAATCAGATCTGACCCATCTGGCTACAGTGACTTGTTACTGCCTTGAAAATACTTTTATTATTAATAAAGATCTGGAAGAAATTATCAAGATAAGTAATTTTAGACTGTTATGATAGTTATAGACCATTTTTGTCCTCCCATTTTCAAAAGCAACACAATAATGGAACTGCTCAGCTAAATCTTTAAACAGAAAAACACCAAGACTAGATGGAGGCCCAAGTTAAAACTGAACCACTAGATTAAAACCGGTCTTGCACACATGGGCCAACATTCCTGTCTCCTGAACATATGCCTGCTTCTGCTCTGCCATCACTGTCACTGTGCACTTTTCCACAGGTGGAAACAGTCCATTTTTACCCTCTTTGCAGTAGAAAGCACTCTTCCATTCTACTTTCTCTTTTTCAGTTGAAAATTTAAATCTTTAGCAAAAAAAACCAGCTCCCAGTATTTTTGGTCTCAGGGGAAGGACTTTCATGTGTTTTAATCAAAGAGCAGAATACACCAGTATGAGCAGGGCTGTGGTTCCCTGGGCACTTTCCTAAACTGCTCCTCTGTGATTTAACTCATTTGCATAATGGACTAGGGCAAGGAGCTCTGTGCAAAGAAGGGAAAGAGAGAGGACTAGGAAACTGCTGTCACACCATTACTTATGTCCTATCTCTGTCCTAACAGCAGCTACAACAATACCAAACTCCTGAGTTTGGACATCTATGTTCTATCTGGTGCCCAAGATGGAATTTCGTGATTCCTGCACCAAGCCCCAAAATGATGACTTGTAGAATCTCCATAACTGAGTGTTCTTTGCTTTATTCGGAAATGGATTTGTACTAAGATGCCTAAATAATTACATACCATTTATCACATGCATCAACAGTTTACTGTCTTTGGCTGTCCAACTGATTTCAGATAAAATCAATTTGGATTTGTATAATCACTGGGAGTAAATATTTACTTGAGGTAATGGTATTCTTCAAAAGAAATTATTACATTGCTAATGCAGGCAATGCAATAAAAATGATTCCTCTTTAATATTTTATTTATAGTAACTCTTTTGAGTCTCAGTGTTTTTCTTTTTTTTTTTACAATGAAACTGGTGAAAAATGCTCATTTTAATGTAACATTTTAAAGTCTTATTTAAAATGCTGGAGGCATTTTATTTGGCATTTCTAAACAGCACCATTTTCATTTCCTTCTGAAACAGAAATAGAAGTGATTGTCATCATTCTTGTTGCCTTTTTTTCCCCATTTTCAGTAGCAGCTTTTTTTGTTTGTTTGGAGTTGTGGAGGTTTGTTTGTTCAGTGCTGGTTTCTTGTGGTTTTTTTGGTTTTTTTTGGTTTTGTTTGGTTTTGCTTTTTTTTGGTTTTGTTTGGGTTTTTTTTTGTTTGTTTGTTTTTTGGGTTTTTTTTTAATAGGGTTATACAGAGATCTGTGGTGGGTTAGCCCTAGCTGTCAGTCAGCCACTCTCACTGCCCTTCTCAGCAAGACAGGGAACAGTGTAAGATGAATAAAATCTCCAGAGCATAGGTTAGAACAGGGAACTCCCTCACCAACTAGCAAAACCCCCAAAAACTAAAACGACCTTCCCACCTTTTTCCCAGGCTCAACTTCCCTCTGGAGTCTTCTGCCTCCTTCTCCTCTTGAGAACTGACCATACCTCACAGAGCAGTGCTGGGGTTCAGCTGAGGACCCAACTGCTGCTAACAGAAATACTCATTAAAAATCCTGGTTAATCCTCCAGTAACAGACAAGGATAAGCAAACTTCTGACAATATGCAGGATTTAAGCCAAGTCTTTCAGCCTCCTTCTCTATGTTTTGGGCTTATTTTTTCCTGTGAAAATGACAGAAAAAATGAGCTCTCTGAAATACTAGGGAATTAGTCAACAATATATTTTAGGCTTTGAAATATTAGAGTGACAACTCCTTAGTATGCACCTTTTCAGATCAAGAGACAGTAATGGCAAACACCATTAGAGACACTGAAGGAAAGGGGCTTGGATCTAAGCAAAAATTCAAGTGTGTTAGTAAGATACAAATCACTAAGGGTCATGTTTACTTCATGGAAAAAATCAGAAAAGTCAGAAGGTCTGCCCCTTGAAATGGGTATACTCAAAAAAACCCAACCAAACAAATTTGAATTTTACTTTTTTTTCCCCTTTTTTTTTTTCCAAAAAGATAGAAGTGCAGTACACACAAAGTAGTAAGAGTTCTGAATTTAGCTATACAGAAAGTGTATTCCTTATAAATATATGAGTTATATGAGTATTTGGTTTCAAAATTAAATATTTTTTCTACTTTTTATTCCCCACTAGATACAAATCAATGACACTTATGCAATAACAGTAAACTCGTCTTGTGGCCTCACACAGGGTATTTATGGAAACACCTTGTAGAAAGCACAGATTTAGCATAATCTTCATATTCTGGGTTAAATTATGTTTCAAAAACCATAAAAAAGGAGGGGAAAATCCCTGATGAATAGATCACATTTGATACACTCAAATGAAGTTACCTTTAATTCTCTAACTTCTTCAAAGTACATCTAAACACCAAAATCCTCAATTTTGCAAGTGTGTGTCTTAAATACTGCAAGAATTCTTGTGAGCCAAGCACAGTGTTATTCTATTACTACAATTTACACGTTTTTACATTTTTACTCTACTATAAAGGAAAGGAAAATACTTTGGACTACAATATAGTTCTTCTTTTTAAATGGTGAGGATGTTCTGGGCTGTTTCAATGCACACTCTGGAAACCCATTCCAGCAGTAAGAAAATGGTTATTCTGTGTTAAAAGAAAATGTAAAACCCATCATTATTTGAGGAGATCATCTTTAAATAAATGTATAAATCCTGACTGCCAGCCAGTTAGTTTTCACCTTTACCCCCTGCCCCCACTTTTTTTTTTTTTTTTTTAATGTTTTTAACTCCCTTTTCCTAAAGACCTAGGAGAACTTTATGAAATACAGTGACAGAACTCTGACACAGTCCTTGTTACAAAACATGCCTCAAATGCCAATTACTCAAAGGATGCCATGAGCTCAACAAAACCTTCAATAAATACAAGAGAACTGAACATCTGCAGCTATTGTTTCAGCTGTAAATCTTGTGAATGCTTTTTACTGTAGCAACAAACTGCTAATAAATCCAACTTTCATTGCCAGAAACATATAAAGGACAGGATACACTTCATAATGTTTTCTCAGTGTCCTCCCTGAGCCCATGCACTCAGGCATATTGTTTCCAGATACACTTTATAGCTAGCAGTGATACACTGTCTCCCCTACCCTTTCTCTTGACTGATGAGACAGAGAACATTGACTGAATGCCATTACCTGGCACTACCTCCCTCTTGCTAACAGAAATGGGAGTCTTTATGCTTACAATTCATATTAGATTTATCAGCAATCATCAGCATTAATTGCACATGTATCATTTGGCAAACAGCTTTTTAAAAAATCCACATGAAGCAACTGAAGTGCTGTTCCTGCTGCCGTGCAAAAGCAACTGTTTCGTGGTCTGTTTTTAATACATATATATTCAATATGTAGGAGTGACAGGCCAGGCACAGAGGATACTCAGAAAAATCTCAGATTTTCAAATTACTTTAAATGCTAATCCAATAAAGTAGCACAAAAGCTATATACTTTTCAATATCATTAGCTTCCATATTATAAAAAAAAATATATTTTCCTACAGTAAGATTTGAAGAGGCATTCACATCACACACAGCTTTAATTTCTACTAACTATGAAAGTCACTGGCTTGTTTTTCTTTTCACCTCCTATTATCACACTTTGTTCTGAATGAGGACAGGATAGAGCCAAAGAGAGAAAGAGAGAAACTGATATTGCTAGTCATCAACAAAAAAGCTTAAATAAATGAAAGATCACCACCCTTACACCCGAGGTCTAAAAATCTTTGTTGATGTTAAATTCTATATAGCTCAGCTATACTGTTGTTTGCACAGCTGGCCATCTTCCCTCTAGAAGCAGAGCCATCTAAAACTGAACAAAAGCAAGAGCTTAGTAGATCCTTACTACTACAGACAGAGAAAATTATTTCAGTGCTAAAGAGAGAGGAAAAGATTTGAGCACCAAAGAGAAAAAGGTTTCAGTACAGAGAATAAGAAAGAGGAACTGGAGAAAGAAAAGATTACTATCTCATAAAATTAATTTTAAACCATAATTTATTTTCTCAAATTTTACACAGTACATTTTGTACAGATACTTGTCATCACAAAGGATATCAGATGTCAGAGGTCAACAGGTTTTGCAAACATGAAGGATTGGTCATGGTCACTAAATATAATAATGATAAACAGATAAGGCTGGTATGTCAGGAAGTGACTTAGTGCATAAAACTATTTTTTTAGTTAAGAAGAGTTACATTCCAGAAAATACATTTTTATAGAAACCATATTTCAACTGGGCATTTATTCCATTAAGTTCAAAACCAGCCAAAAGCACTTTCTATTGCCAGGAGATACATTAGTATCGATATATGACATGGGTTTCCAGAAAAGTTTTTAGTAGGTTTTCTTTGATTAAAGACATCCAGGTAAAATGTTCTGAAGAAACTGTAAATAGCTGCACTTTAGCAACAGATATGATTTCACAAGCGGGTTGATTACCTTCTACTTGGAGACTGAGTAAGTGACTGTAAAAAGATATCCATTTTTAGGGAGTGCTTCCACAGATGTTTTGTTAGTTGCATTTACTAAACAGACCGAAACAGGTGTATATTTGATTCAGGACAGTTTAAGGGAAAGCTGCTTATTCTTTTACAAACTAATCCTCCTTCCGTTGTGTTCAGTCACATAATAGTCTGCAGTTCACAAGTACCAAATACTAGCTAGCATTGTAAAGATGGAATCAATAGCATAATCCTATTAAATTCCACAGATGCAGGCTACTTTTCAGATATATAGTGGAATCCTCTTAAATAGATTTTTTTTTTTAATAAAAGGTAAGGTTATATGAGGCTCTAGCTAGAAACCTAAAATATATTGTCTACATAATGCTCTTAAGATAGCAGTTCAGTCGGTTTTCCTCTGCACAATTTCTGTATGTTGGCTGGATTGTAACTGTGATGCTTTACTAGATGAACTACCACAACAAAACCAAAATTTCCTTAGTTATTGCAACCACAGAACAATGAAAGAATTGCCACAATTAAAGAAAACCATACACACAAGCAAAGAAAAGAAGGCATTAATTCACAACTTCTCATGGGCAGGCAGGTGTTCAGCCATCTCCAGGACAGCAGGGCCCCATCACAGGTAATAGTGACTTAGGAAGACAAAACCATCACTTCAAATGTCCTTGCCTTCCTCCACCCTCTCTTCACTCTATATTCTGAGCATGATCTCCTCTAGTCTGGAGTATCCCTTTGGTCATTTGAGGTCACCTGTCCAGGCTGTGTCCCCTCCCAGGTACCCTCAGCTTCCTCATCAGCAGCTTTTTGTGTAGCAGCACAAAGAGCAGAAAAGGCCTTGGCTCTGTGTAAGCCCTGCTCAGCAGAAACAAAAAAAACCAACCAAACAAACAAAAACAAAACAAAACAAATAAATCAAAAAAAACCCAAAGAAAACCTAAACAAACAAAACCCACAACAACAACAAAATCTCTGTGTTATCAAGTCTGCGTTCAGCCCAAATCCAAAACTCAGCCCCATACTAGCCACTAGGAAGGAAATAAAACCTACCCCAATCAAGTCCTGCACATTCTGCCCCTATCCCATACAATTTACATCATGCTAAGATCCCACACTATGCAATAAAACTTCATTGCCCTGCCACCACCCCCCTTTCCCTTCTTTACTATGATACATAAACATCATTGACTTCATCTGTGGAACGCCCCTACAAAACATCTATTGAATTCATTTAGCCCATGACTTTGGGCTTCTTCTGTTGTGGTGGTCACTCAGGACAGAGAGGTGGTATGTTAAATGGAGCTACTGAGCTCTAAAGCCAGCTCAGGTCAGGTCACTACTGCACTGCAACTCCTTCTTGTAAGGCTTACCCTTCACAGGTTTTTGTTGTTTCTGTTACAGTAATTCACATAACACACAACTCAGATCATGTTTTGCAGCAATTTAAAGGTACATTCATTACATTCTTCACCCCAGTCTTTTTGGGCAATGTTAATCTGGTTTAATGTTGCAAAGAACTCCCCCTCTTCTCCCCAGCCTGGCTGTAGAAAAGGGTTCCTGCTACAGTCCCCCAGTACTGCCCATATCATGGTCTCCTGTGGGCGGCAGGGGGACAGCTACTTCACCACAGTCTTTACCACAGGCTGGAAGGGAATCTTTGCTTCCCCTGCTCCAGCATGGCATCCCAGCCAAAGGGGACATCCTCCCTGAACTCATCCAACACGGATCCTTCCCGCAGGCTGCACTTCTTCACGAACTGCTCCAGCATCATCCCCCATGAAGTCACGAGTCCTGCCAGCAAACCTGATCCCTCACAGGCCTCTCATAGGGTCAAATCCTCCTTTAGGCATCCACCTGCTCTGGCACAGAGTTTCCATGGGCTGCAGGTGGACCTCCTCCATTGTCTGCTCATTCACAAGTCACAATCCCTTCAACTCAAGTTCAGACCAAAGTCCCAGCCTGTCCAGCACAGCAGCACAGAAACAGCAGGCCATACCCTGGCCAGCTGCCAGCCCAGGCACATCCTTGACTGTTATCAAAACATCCCCAGGCACAATACAGTGAGGTTTTAAGCAGTACAGCACCACAGCAAGGAGTGAAGGCTGAAGACCACTAACAAGCACTAGACTCTAATGGACAATCATGGAAACAAGCCCTATGGCAAGCACAGGAACCTGCTCATTGCTGGCTAAACAGCACTACCAGACAAATTCAATCTGGTACATACATGAGATCTGTCATCTCAAACCCTTCCAGCCTATCACTAGGCACCAAATAAGACTGTTGGGGTTTCAGAGCAGTATTCCCCAATTCAGTGTCCTCATGGATATTCTCCCCACACCACTGTCCCCCTCCCCTCCCCCTCCCCTAAGATGGAGAGAACAGGAAGTACAAAAGCAAAAAACACGGGTTGAGAGAAGAACAATTTAATGGAAATAGCAATGGGATAAGAAAAAGAAAATAGTCACGGCAGCCCTACTAATGACAGAGGGCAAAATATACAATCCACATATTAAAAAGCCCTGATAATAGACAGTACCAATGGCTCCCTTCATCACATTTTCTTGATCAGAAGGAACCCCTTCTCCCCAGAAAACAGTCCCTTACCACTGCCAATAGTGTAAGGGGTATAGAATAACCTCTGGATCCTAGCCATGTCCTCTCCCAGCTGCTGCTGCTACAACAACAACAACAACAACAAAAAAACCAAACCAAAAACAACAAAAAAAAAAAAACCAAACAAAAAATAAACCAACCAACCAAACAAAAAAATTAGCCCACTTCTGGCCAGAACCAGGACAATTATTGACATCTATTACACAAATTCCTTCACACAATCAGTTTGGGGTTGTTTTGTTGTTGTTGTTGTTGTTGTTTGTTGTTGTTGTTTTGTTGGTTTTTTGGTTTTTTTATAGTTAGTGTTAGCATTTACTTGAGCATCTTTCTGGATAGTAACTCTTTTACAGTTTACTTGATCCTTCACATTTTGTCTGCTCATATTTGAGAATTAGAGGATCTCTAAATGTCTTCTGAAAACTGTCATGTTTGAACCAATAAAAAGATTTAATGCGTTTCCCTGCAGGAATATAACAGGGGTGTAAATACCACATGTGACACTTGCTACCTGATTCTTGAACTAACCAAAATAAATGTTATCTAGTGCCTAGTACCCAGGCCACTGTGGTGTGTTATGATGAGCATTACTGATGGGCAGATTGAGATTTCCAGATGTATAAGTGGAAAATTATTTACCCAGTAAGTGATATCTTAGTCCATACATATTCCAGGAGACCCAGATATTTATTTAATGTCTTTCAGAACAAAGAAAGTACATGCAGGATTTTTAAAAAAAATATTTCTCTATTTCCATATAAAAGACCTGTAAATGTTCTACTTCCTACCTTTCTCTATACCACAAATGCTTCCCAGTTGCTTCCCAGTTGTGCAGCCACTGCAGATCCTGATGCTATCAGCAGATGTACCAAAAAAATTAGGGCCTTTACAGTACCTCAACTACCTTGAGGATCACAAAAATCTGTAACTACAGTTTGCAAGTCAGGTAATCATAGCAACTCTATGATCAGGATGATAAACTTATGTTGCAAAAGAGATGACAGAATTCTCATTTCAACAGGTAATAAATGTACATACTCAATGTTTTCTAGACTAATTTGATGCATTTTGCAGATTAATTTTTATTGCTAATCTCATACAATATCAGTATTCCTGTAGTCAGGAATCCCTCACATGTACAGCACTATCTAGAAATCTGAGATGGAATCCGGGGAACAGACAGGAGCTGAGGGCCAGGCAATGCCTCTGCTTGACCTTCTGGTGCAACAGGGCTACAGAGGAGCTGGGGAGAGGACCCAGAACCCTGCTTTTGACCCATTAATCTTCCACATTTTAAATTAAGCTCTCAATAGATCACATGTTACAAAGGTTCAGGATTGACAGGAGGAAAAAAAAAGCTTTAGTGTAGCAGCCTCATTAGGATTCTGCTCTGAAAGACTCCACAAGAGCTTTGTATTTTGAAGAGTAAAAGCTGCTTAACAAGTCAGCAATAGCTTGGTCCCCCCAGAACAGCTATGGTAACAGTCTTCATTGCACAAACACGTTTCTTGAACTACTTTCTCAAGTCTCTGCTAACACAAACCTGTGGAGTGAAATAAATGCAAGACAGCTCTTTTGTCTCCCTGGGTTTTTTAACACTCCATATGACAAGTATATCACTCCTACTTCCTGTCTTTTGCCTTCTCTTAGAAATTATTCATAGGAAAACACATTTCTGAGATTAGGGATTAATAGTTCATGCAACTAAATCCAGAGAATCAGTTGCACAATGGCAGTCAAAGTTAACTAAAGATTTCTGAGATTTTTGTTCTAGAGAAGCCAGCTGGCAGTGCATTTTGAGATATACTTGTTTAAGCCTTTGAACAAACTTTTTACGGTTAAGAGGAATCCATTAGGATAGTTACACAATTATGCTAATCAGGGGCCATAACAAAATCAATTTACCCACTCCAAAAAACCCAGTTGTAGCTCTTCTCATTTTTAGAGACTGGAAGGCAGAAATGTTGATTTTCTTCACTCACATTTTCTCTGAAAACCTGGACACGAATCTCTGCCAGCACTCAGCTGCCCTTACTGGAGATCCTGCAGGGAAGTGCTCTCAGTGCCACATCTGGACTGGGCAGTTGCTTCAGCAAACAGTGCTGTTGCTTCAGCAACTTTGTGACTACTGCATTGAGCCTGAAAAAATTAATATGAAAACAGCCCAGCCAGAGAAATTACTTAAGCAGTGTCATATAGATGTTTAATATTAGAACTAGGTGGACTGCTATTCTTTTGCCCTGATTTGCCTCAAGGAAAAAGTATGATTCTGTATAAGCAAGGTGCAAGGGGCAGGGTACCTCAGGCCCTTTTTCAGCAGCAGGTCTAACCAGTTATGTAATCCTCTACAGGAATTTGATCCCTTCTGTACAACTTTTTGCTATCAAGCTTCAGGGTTCTATTGCAAAAATTACTAAAACATTAAACATTTTGTTTAAAACCTTTCTGCTGTGTTGCATCCTCCTAAAACCTGAACCCTGGCCACAAGGGATGGGAAGCATGAACTTCTTAACAAAATTTCCAGGAAACAAATACATTTCTGATTAATAAATCACATTAGAAACATTATTTTCAAGAGTAAATGAATTAAAATCACAAAGAAAATGTCAGTTTTTGAGATTTCTACTGATGAAGCATGTCTGCTTGTTGTATTAGGATATCGATTGTCCCAATCCTTATACATACCCAAGTTTCTTCAGTGTGGAATCAGAGACAAAAATAAAGTACTTACAAATTAATCCACATTTGCTTCATACACAATTCTAAGCATGAGGCAAATCTAGCTTTTTTTGAAGGGTTGATAACGCCAGTACTATTTCCCTTCTCCCTGTTCCATCCCTTTGCCCTTGTGAGAAATTTAAATGGAAGAAGCAAAACCCATACTATCCTCCCAAAAGCACACCACTGACATAGCTAGCATAGCCTGCATATGTAAAAGCACACAGTTTATTTATAAAGCATAGGAAGTCCTAAGCATTTCAGAAAATCTCAAAATGACAAAAGTCATATAAATATACATGCTTAGGGTAGCATATGTAGTGCTGTGTCATTTGAAAGATGCTCAGGGACTCAACACTTCAAGAAATCCATGAATTTCTAAGATACATCATCCTTGCCCTTTGAACAGAGACACAGAGATGAGCTCATAGCAGAAAGTCTTTCAACACCCCTGGAAGGAAGAGGACCATTTAGAAGCAGCGGCTAGAAAGTGGCTGGTACAGAACCCAGCAGTAGCACCAATTTCCTTGAACATCACAGAGCTCTTTTGAAAGGAACTACAGGATTAACAAGTCTGATTTCTTTTGATTTGAACACTATCTACTTAAATTTAGTAAATGTAGATACATCTCAGGAGTGAGAAAAAAAATACAGCATAAAAACCTTAACTCAGGCTCACTGTGTTTGAAGGTCAATATTATTGGTGAAAAGCACTTCCATTACTTTCTTCCCTCCTCTTTACTTTATAAGCAAAATTTAAAAAAAAAAACAAAAAACAAAACAAAACCCAAAAAACAAAAAAAAACCAAACCAAAACAAAAAACCCCTAACCTGATACAATGATGTGTTTTCTATCAGACAATGACAAATTGACAGGGAAGGGAGAACAGTCACATTTCTGAGATAATTTTGTGTTATTTTTACATGTACAGGAGAAACATCCACAATCTAAGAGTCTACAGGCTATGACTGATTTACCTGGTGCTACTGAGGCAAAGAAAATAAAACATCTTGCATATTTAGAGAGTCATTCTAGATAAAATGATAGGGAGATGTTAAGAACTGGATGAGGCAAAGAGTTCTTAAGGAGGACACAGTTACAGTTATGTGAGTAAAAACAACAGGAAGTCCCAGTGTTCCCCAACAGCCTGATGGGATAAGACCTTTGCAGTGCTTTGGTCTTTCTTGGCCTGGGATCAGGGCAGGAGAGCAAAAGGTTAACAGTGGTGGAACAGGTCAGCAGCACATCTACAGAGGCATAAATCATAATGTGCCTACACCTCTAATGAGTTAACTTTAATGAGTTAATTGGTTAGGAAAAAAAATTGTGTAACCAAGTACGACTATGGAAAGTATATTCAGTGGAACATTTCTGATATGTAAAAAGAAGGGGGGAGAAAATGTTCTTGCAACGACCCATTTTGCAAGTGCTACAATTTTATGTTGCCCTTTAAGAGTAGAGAAGGGGAGAAGAAAACTTATGATTCAAAAATAAGTCTGAATAATTTTTCCCTGAAACTACACTTAGAGGAGAGTATCCAGTCTACTTTATTAAGGGGTCTTTATATATATATATGCAGCTACACCCAGTACATTTTATGATCTAGTACCTTTTGCTATTGATGATTCATTAACACAAACCTAATCATAAGCATATTTTGCTCGCCATTATACATACTTGTATTTAATTTCTAAATATTTAAACCCAGATTTTTTTTCCACACTTAGAGCATCTAACACATTTTTTGCCTATCACTCATATTGAAGAAAAAGCCACATATCCATAAAAATTGGTATGTCTTTAGTAATCAGAACATTTTCAGCTAATTGGTAAATATGGAGTCTGTTATTCAGATTTTAGTAAGCCTAAATTAATGAGTGTGTGAGGAGATGAGTGTGTGAGGAGAGATTTGGTTTTATAGGGACCAGGTTCACATTCATATCACATTCTTCTGGAGAGAAAGTGGTTTGCCTGAGTAATGGACTTCAGAATTCAGCATTTGAGTAGCCCAGTGAAAGAGCTATGAACACCTATTGTGTCAAAATTTTGTTTGGAGAAAGCCTTAAAGGCTCTTTTTTGTGTAATTCATGTAAGTTTTGAACTTCTGACATTCATCAACACAGTACTTACACACCCTACTAAACAAAATCTTATGTCAGGCATCATTAGATGATTGCACACTGCTCCTGCAGTCTGGCTCACTGATGTTAAATACTGTCTTGGAAAACCTCTTTGTACAATTTGGTGGTCTCAGCAGCACACTTGAAGTGCAATGAGTGAAAGATAATTTATGCTGTAGTCCAAATAATTCTTAAATGGTACCATTTTCGGTTTTGTTTTTTTTCCTCCATTTGTTTTCTATACTTAATTTACAACTATTTTTGTAGAGTGTCACAGACCATCACCTTAGCATAGGAGAGGTTATGTACCCTCCCACCTATTCAGCCAAAAAGGACAAGCAGGTTCAACCAAACTTCATAGATGTCCAAAAGTCAGGGTGTTTGGCTGATTTCTTTCTCAAGCCAACAGAATCGTAATTGAAAAACACTTCACATGTAAGAGGGGATATGCTTGATAAGCCACCTGCTGTTCATGATAAGGAAAGACTCCATAAATGTGAAAGGCAACCTACTGAGAAAAGGGAGCCCAAATTTTCTTTCTAAACAATTTGTTTTAAAAAACGTGAATAATTTTCACTGCGTCAAAAGTACAGCAGAGATTGTTATCTTCTGTAGAGTTTTATTCTGCCCACAGCTGCCATCCTCTCTGGGGGCAGGAAGAAAATCTCCAGAGGAATGGCAGAACAGCAGCTGACTCCCCCTGACTCCCTGTCAACACAGCAGCCTGTTCCTACTGATAGGAAAATATTTTATAACCCAAGTCACCCCAAGAGTTTATGTTCTCCAACAGATAGTGCAGCAATGCAATTAAAGCTGAGTAGACTAAGAAGAGGTTATTTTTGAACCACACAAAACCATGTCATTTTTTGTTCTGCTATACTTCTGCAGAAGGCTTTACATCATGTCTAGTAGAACTCACAGTTTGGCTTTCCCTATTTCAACTGTCTTACTTTAAAAAAACATTCAAATTCAGGAAGACAAAGTATTTTTAGAGCTTGGCTAGAATGAAGGAATGCTTAGAAATTCACAGAAGCAATGCAACTATATTACTAATTTCCTTAATTAAACTTTTCTAACGCAGAAGGAATATTTTTTTTCCCCTAGATTTAGTGCATGACATTCCTAGGCTTGAATTGTCATGTGGTTTTGTTTTTCTCCTTTGTAAGAGAACACAAAACTGACAGCATCTCCCATGGCATGTGTGGTCAGGTCTAAATCACTCTCCCATATCCCTACCTACTCTTCATTTTGACAACAGCATAGATGTTTGACCCTGCTCCAGAGGATCTTTATCTTCAGTAATGAAACTAGTTAATGAAAAAGTCTTTCATTTGGTATTGTATAATGGGTGAATAAAGCTCACTACACTTTTAAATTACCTATGCAGGTGACAACATTTAGAGGCATTCAATTTTTTTTTTCTATCTTTTCTTCCTGTTTCAGTTCAGAATCACAACTGAGTCCATACACATTTCCTAAATGCTTTAATGAGGGTGGGTAGCCAGTGAATTATCAAAAAGTTACAGAAACTGTTCCTGGCTCAATTTTATCCCTCACACTCATTTTTGTGTTCAAAGGCAAAGTCTCTCTAGTACAAGTATTTGTCAGTGTTTCACAACCTTCACAGCACACATTTGTGGTAAGGGTGTCCAAGCTTCTTCCATCCATGCAAAGAAAATTCAAGGTAAGAAACACATCTGCCTGCTGAGAGATCAAAGGAACCTTACACATCCTTATTAGGATTCTCTGTACTTCAAGAATTAACAATAACCCCGCATAAGTACTGGCTCTCCTTCATTAGGAAGCTCTGCAGCCAGAGGATATAAATTTTTTTTCCACTGACTTTTTTTTTTAGCTAATCTGAGATATTTTAGGATGAATTAACCTAAAGAAGAATTATCTATTTATTATTTATTTGACAACAAATTGAAGAAGCCCTCCAAATACTGAAATATAAATTTACTACTGGTCAATTTAAAACAATATATTTTGTTTTGTTGCTCAGTTTAAATTATCCCACAGGGTACAGTTTATCAACCTTAAAGTTCTTTAAAACAAAATCAATATTATCACTGCAGCCCAGCAATGTATTTTATCTTCTGTGGTAGCCTCTTCAAAGAAGCAGCAGCCATTAGATTAAGACTGGAGGAGGAGACATTTCTTCCTAGAACACATTTCACATTTAATCTGAAGAGATGCACAAAACTGTTGATGTATTCAAAATTAATTACTCTGCTGACAGCTAAGGTATTCATATAGTTTATAGTTTGTTATTCTTCTTTTCATTTTTAAGCTTCTTTTTTCTTAAGTCTTCTATGCTCTCTTTAGCTCCTGTCATCTTCCTAGGCCACTCCAGTTGCACATTTGAGATTTAACAAATGTTTAGAAAAGTCTAAAGCCCTTAACAAATGGCTTCCATGGCATTAATGCATTAAGCACACTAATTTCTATTGGTTTACTTCTGTGCTGACAGAAAGAAAGTCATTCTTTGCTCTTTATGGGGGTTACTCTGTGTTGTCACAGCAAGTATGCCAACCCACATTGGTACCTTTCTGCCAGCTCCAACATACTGAGTGTGCTGGTTAGATGTTATTTTTCACTGGCAGTTTAGAAGGCTGCAGTGTAGCTGTTACATGTCACATAAAACACAGCACAGCTATATTTGAAATTGCTCTGTAGGTATAGTTCTCCAGCCACACATTTCTCTTTACAGAACACATTGCTGAGCAAATGATGAATATTGGTCCTTATTTAAGAAATGCAGCATCATTGAAGAAAACTGTGGTGGATGGTGGTCTCATGGTGGTGAACATTATGAGGAGGAAATAACAGTAAACTATGCGTACTTGAAAAAAATGTTATTGGGTAGATATTTATTCCCAAGCCTGAACAAAATAGAAATATTTTCAGACTACTTCAAAAAAAGTGGAATCAACTTCTGCTAAAAACAGGCAAGATATTCAAACATCTTGAGCAGTAGCACCAATAATTCTTGAAGATGCAGCTTTCAGCAGCATCCCATACCTATGAAGCTACAGCATTCTCACATACTACTCATGTGTGGCTTCTAATATTTATACAAACATTTTATTTTATTTTACTTAGACAAATAATTGCATGGCTTCATCCAGTTGCCATCATTTCCCTGACAGTGTAGTTCTAAAGGTCAAGTATGGTATATCTAAGCAGTTCAGGTTTTAAAGCACACTAAGAAGAAATTAAAATTTAGTGAAGAAGCAGGAGTGCATGATCTTCCTTTGAACTCAGTCATGTGGAGTACAGTTATTAAAACCAAGTTAATATACTGGAGAATAAATTAAACATAAATTTATTTGCAAGTAGTTCAAATGATGACATCTCCCCCTTAAAATAATTTTCAAAGTAATAATTGCAGACTTCTTTTCATTAAAGGAAATTTATAGTAAAAATAGAAAAAAAAATCAAAAGCACTGCTATTTTGCCAATCCCCATCATGCCTCGGCGCTAATGTTAAATTATTTTTCTTGAAAATTCTTCTTCATCCCTATTATTTTTCAACATGTACTTCTAGCCATGATAGAAGAGTGTAATGTTTAAGGATTAGAGGATCAAGGACATACTTCATATTTACAAGCTGTTACTAAAATAGGAACATTTATAATGGCAAATAATCTTTTCTTCAAATTTTCCAGTATAGCACCTGCATTCCAAAACATGTGGTTCATATATAGATAATTGTTTGATTGCTTGCTTTCATGTCCTTGCCAGGAAATACTGGGAATTTATTTTTGACATGATAGAAAAATACAGCTTTGTTGATATTAGTAATTTTTCTATGTAGTCTTGTTAGAAGGCATTCTTAACCTACTAGGAAAAAAAAAAAAAAAGTGCCTCATCAAAACTCACTAATTACATTACAAGCAAGGTAAGAATACATTGAATGACTTTATTCTACAACATTTCCAAGTTATTAACACTTCAGCATTGCTACTCAGTGTGAAACATCTACTTATTTTTAAGGGAGGGCTTAGGCAAAATTGCCTTCCTGTTATTGTTTTGTGGGAAAACATATTGTCCCTTAGAGATTGACTCTCCTTCCAAACCTGGCATCCTCAAGTTCACAAACCACAGCTACATCTCATCTCAACCAAGAGCTAGTAACAGTCCCATTCTGTTAATATCATCTGTTTAGAACATCCCTGCATGTTCATCAATGTACTCATGGATACAGCCATTGACTAAAGTGCTAAGTGGGGGTGGATGGGCCAGAAGATGCACTTCACTGATCTGACTGCTGGTTGTGGCCTCTGGGCTGCTATGCCAGTGTTTGCATCTCCAAAAGTAGTACAATGGTCTTTAATTTGTTAGGGCTTTGAAGCATCTCTCACTTCCATAAAATCAGTAAGACTCAGAGGAAGAAGCAGTTTAAATTGAACCCAAGGAAGCCTCCAAGTTTCTGAAGCAGCTTAGACTTTACCAATAGGAAATTTTCTCTAGGAGATGCGCTCTAGCACTGTGGTCAGGAAGGCACCTTGGAGGTCAGGGAAATGCTGGTAAAGAGAGTAATCTTTCCAATTTTACTTTTTTGTAGAAATGCTTCCCTTATTTCTCCATTAAAGTGTAAAAGCATTAGTACCCATATTATCTATTTGGAACACTATGAGTAGTTTGATTTGTATTTTCAACTAATCTGTTTTGAATGAAAGTAATTTTTAGGTGAAAATCTATTTGCTCACCAGAGGATGAGGTATCTGCCTATCAGGGTTTAAATAACATGCATGCACATCCCACACACAGCATTTCAGGAGATAAATGGATAATAAGATGTGGTTCAAGAAAAGTAGTGCTTAACTCTGAGAATCAGCATGACTAGACTTTGAAGAGAAGGGAGCATCTTCCTACAGTAACCAAAATCCAGCATCTCTCTCTCCCTATTGTAAGAGAAAGGACCTTGAGGGGTTTCTGTTGTGTTATTTCAAAAGGAGCAGATAACAGCTTCCTTTAAGGAAGAGACTACAGGGCTCATCTAGTTCTACTTAAAGCAGTTTCTGCCTTCATAGTGCTGGCTGCAACATGCCCAGTCAAACCTCTGACAAGAAAATGGAAATTGGCTCCAAGCAAACAGACAGCACAGAGCTAATCCTCAAATCAATCTCACACTGACCAAGAATTAAGGTGCGTCAAGGGGCAGCTACAAACTTCCAACATCACCCACTGCAGCACACAAAGTCAGGCCACTTTCTCTTGAATAAAGGATCCCCTTATCCCCTGAATAAGGTTCAAGAAGCCACTTAAAAAAAAAAAAAAAAATCAATATAGGAAATTGGGGGTTACTTCCAGCCTCCACTGAAACAGAGACAAGCTCTTACACAAAATCCTTACTTGATCTACCTGTAGGCACTGTCATATTATTTATGTTTTATGGAATAGATTCAAAGTTCAGTAGTAGAAAATTACTTTTGTCCTTAGAAATAAGGACCACTTGAAAATAGTAGTAGAATTTGGAAGTTTAATATATACATTTTGCCATGACAACACTTCAGTAAATAAGCTGTGACTAAATCAAAGTGCTTTCATTTTTAAAAAAGGTACCAATTCTCAACTAGCAAGATGATTAATTAACAGAACAGACTAAAAGCTACCAAGGAGTTATCCATACTCAGTAACCAAGGCATATACTTTGACTGAGTCAAACGTGTTACTCTGATCAACCCACACATTCTACATCTGTAGAGAAATTGAGAATGTTAGAGATTATTCACTATGGACTTAATTGATGAATTTATGCCTTACTGGATTTAAGGTAAAATTTTACTAAATGCTTACTGTATTTAAAGTAAGATTTCACTAAGTGGCTTCACTGAAAATACAGGAGAGAAGATTTGTTTCTTTGGCTGTCTCAGGAGTGCAGGTCACCACTCTGCTGTTGTGGGACAAGGCTCTTTAACAGTTACAGCTAAAACAGCAGGAATTATCTATATATGCTATCACTTTACAGTTCACAGACTGTTCCTGTCACCATTAGTCAGTATTTTTACAGTCAGTGAAGCTACTGGTATAGCAAGCTTCATAATTACCCAGCCTAGAGTATTAGAAACATTCCCTTCTATTCCCTAAAAGATACTTTAGCCAAAAAGAAAGGGGGGGAATAACCTTGTTCTAGGACAGCAGAAAGCTTAATTTCCTTCATGTATAAGATGTTTTTCCAAGGTCCAGCCATGGCTGAGAGATGACTGAGAAATTTTTTGAAATGAGAAACAGGATGTGTCTTGTGTGTCAACACCAGATATGTAAAACATAAAATCATATAATCAAAAGATTTTTTTTTTTTTTACCATGTTGATGATTCTCAGGAAAAATTGAATAAACATCATGAACCAACTTCAACTAGAATAAATTAGATGCCATCTCATAGAAGGCTAAACTACTCTGCCTTGCTCTTCTTCACTTTCTCTTAAGGTACCATTTGGGTAGTAACTCCATCTTTTTTTTTTTTCTTTTTTTAAAGATAAATTACCTGTTAACTGTCTTTTGTAGGTAGATAAAACAGATTCATTTAACACTAATATACTTTTTTAGGCTACTACAAATAATAGTACACTAGAAATAACAGTAGGATAAAGTTACATCAGAATTCAAGAAAACATCAATACCTTCTAAGGGAGCTGACTGTGATTTCCATTATGCAAACAGAACCACAGAACGTTCTGTGTTGAAAAGGATCCACAAGGGTAATCAAGTTAGCTCAAGTGAATGGCCCATATGGGGATCAAACCCACAACCTCTGCCTTATTAACACCATGCTCTACCCAGCTGAGCATTTGTTCTTATCTACTACATTCATTCATCTTACAGGCTCACAAAGAAATCAGTGTTAATACATGAGTTGGTAATTCTTCTGGCTACAAAACAGTACCTTAATCTTTCATCAACATTCATGCTGTTCTAATTATATTGAAAACATACTTTTTGCTCATAACTATTTCCTAAGAATATTCTTATAATCAGAAGAGTGTATCCTAAAAATATACCAGATCTCTTCTTTCACTTTTAGAGTAATAGATCTCCATAATCTTTTCAGATAATAATTTAACTATTATGGTAAACTAACATATGTTAATATGTTAAAATTAATATATTTGCAATGCAGTTCACTTATATGAAGCAAAGAAAACTACTTAGATTTAGTTTTTCTTAATTATGTTTCTTTGGATCAAGACACATCTTAGAATTTTATAACATTTTGGTCAAGCAAGTGAACTACCTTGTGATCACCCTGAATGTTTTTATTGCTCTAAAGGAATTCCATTCATATAATAATAATAATAATAATAATAATAATAATACATACATACTCCTTGTGTAAAATTATATATGTGATTTTCTGTGTTCTCCTTCAGAAGACTAGTAACAGTATTTAGAGGTTTCTTTTAAAGCTTATTATATTTTCTAATGCACAAGATTGTTTTTTAGATAAACTTGACCATAGCACACAATATTTGTACCAGTTATCATAAATTGATGCTTTTTGCAGTTATAGACAGCTATGGCCTTTAGCAGCAACCCCTGCTGGTCTGCAGATTTGAATGATTCCCTTCAATAATTCTCTGCTCTATTTTGTGATGATAAGAAACTTACCAAGTAGTAAAAAGCATCTTCCCAAATGTGAACAACCAGTGACAATTGCAAAATCATTTTGACATTTGGAGGGTTGTTAAAATGCTCACATTCTCTTTAGCATCTTGAACATGCTAATTATAAATTTCATTACTGAAGAAAAAACCAAACAACCAAATCAAAAAACCAAACACACACACACATGCAAAAAAAGCAACCAGTAATTTCAGTACTTGAGTTATACTGTATCTTCTTCCTGTATGATCATATTAGAATTATGAATTTAGGATAAAATAACATACTGGCTTATGTCTCTTGAGAGCACTACACTGTTTAGGAAATATTATTCTTACTAAAAATTACATGAAACAAAGTCAGTGATATTCATATAGCAAATGGCAAGCCAGTTCCCTGGTGCCATAGGTGATGTGTATCCTTCATCAACTGCACACTGAAACTCGAGATACTCAAGAGAAGTGTGGTGAGGACTCATGCACACCCCACCCTTCCACTCAATAAGCCTCTGGGCAGAAGCACAGACCCAGTCTGGAATTCCCAGTGTGCTGTGGCTCTGCTGCCTAGGATAAATCTTCTGTCTGGAACGGTGCTGATTTTACCATATTCTACCAGAAACTCCTTAAATGCGGCCTCTTCTTCCCCTGGGTGTCTGCCCTTAAGATGCTGTAACTAGGTGGCACATTATTAAATCATCAGTTTATAACTTACGATGTTTCTTTTGGCAAATTTGGCAAAGGGGACATTATAACAGATGAAACTGGTAACCTTACCACATGCTACTAAAATCAGCTTTAGGACAGACATTTATGAATGGTTCCTTACCATAAGCATTTACCTCCTATGTATGAATACGAGCCATGTATTTATGTAAACATGACTTCTGTTTTACCATATAAACATTTGATGAAAACATATATTTTATAGATTAAAACAATTTTAGAAATCTATAATATAGTCAAGCTTTTTAAGCAAGAGACAGACATGCACAGAAACGTGCTGCTTCCACTGAGTCATGAATGTCCAAGTGAGGCAGGGTGCAGAGAAAAATGAGCAGAATCAGCTAATGTAGCTCAATAAACAAGACTTCATGCACAGGAGCTGTTCTTGGGGTCTGAAATGGAAAGATCCTACTAAGGAAGAGCAATCAAGCTCATCTCCAGCAATTGAATTCTTTCTGTTCTAGGCCTGAAGGAAAGCTTGCACAGATCTAGTGCACATAACCCCCAAACTTCTCTCAGTGAGAGAAGTCCTTTAAAGAGCATGTAAACAAATATCCCTAGATCGTCACTTGGCCAGGCAGCGCTGCAACCCAGACAAGGTCAAACATAAACCAATAATCAGTAGCCCATTAGGAACAGTATGAGCTTTTTTAACAGCTACATTGACAACCGTTTAATAATAAGCTATGTTTGCCCTCCAGAGGTGAGGCATAAATAAATAACCAGAGTCAACGCAACATCTTCTACTGTATCAAGCACAGATTTTGTGTGGGATAGAGTTAATTTTCATCACAGTTATGTTTTGGGTTTGTGCTGAACACAGCAGTATTTCTGTTTTTGCTAAGCAGCATGTACACAGAGTAAAAGGCCTTTTCCTCTCCTTATCTCAACAGTGATCTGGAAGTGCTAAAGGAGTTTTTGGGAGACACAGCTGGGACATCTGACCCCAGGTGACCCAAGGAATGTTCCATATGATGATCCATATGGCATCACACTCAGAATAGAGTCAGGTCACCATTATGCGTGATGAAGCCCTGCTTTCCTGGGAGAGCTGAGGCCCTGCCTGCCACCCTGGGAAGGGGTGAATTTATTCCTTGTTTTACTTTGCTTGCATGCACAGCTTTTGCTTTACCTATTAAGTGGTTTTCATCTCAAGCCACAGGTTTTCTCACTTTTTACTCTTTCTTATAGTGGCTCACTTACTCTTTCTTATAGTGGCCCACTATTCTCTTACTAGAGAAGAGTGGGCCAGCAGTAATGGGACAGAGTTACTGTTAGGGTTAAACCACAACACGTCATTAGACTGTATCCTACAAATCAGCTTCTCTGCTGCTGCATTCCAACAGAGGGACTGAATTATGAGCTGCAGGGGAAAATGTTGTGTTCCCTTTGGTTTTAAAATCCAGCTTTACTCCATATCTTGTATATAGAGATGACTGTTATTTCTTCTTCTCTGCTAATTGGCACAGATTGTGATGATATATTTATATCTTCAAAACTACTTCTAAAATGCATTTCAAAATAGTTGCCTGAGGATTCCAAGGCCAAAAATGATCAATCATTTGGCACATATTGTATTTTTCTGCAAAACCAAATTATATTTCTGTTTTTAATTTTTAAAAAACACTACAGTTCACAGAGAAAAAAAAAAAAAAAAAAGAAGGAACTATATGAGGAAATATTTGGCTTTAAATCTAATATAAAAGGGAACAGTAACCAGCCTGCAGATTTTTTTAGTTTTTCCCTCTGGATGCGGCAGGTATGCCCATTTTACATAGACAGACTCATTTTTGAAGGGGCTATAGACACCATTTTGAAGCATCAAATTTCAAGCCTACAAAATTTTCACATTCAAAAGCTGATATCTACCTTTGGCTGTGACTACTCCATCTATGGAGCAGCTGTATGGAAAGTGACAGCCCAGCAGTATCACATACCAGTAGCACACTCCTAAGAAGTGTTTGTCCCACTGAGCACTCTCTACCTCACCTCCCCCTCCTCCTGTGCTCTTACAAACCAGTCACAGGTTGTTCTCTGCTAAGCATTCACGGCAGGACTTCACTCCTTTTGTTGCAAGTCACCTTTATGACATGGGTCAATCAATAGCATGGGCAGGTGCCCTTTCCTCCTCACCCCTATCCTGGTGACTATAAGAATGCTGCAGACAATGAAAGCATTTGTTGCACAGATGGGATCACTTCTTGGCTGCTGCACTGTGCAAATCTAAGAGAGTTTATGGTTTATGAAATAGATGCAAGCAAAAAACCCAAAAAACAACAAAAAACCACCAAACAAACAAACAAAACTAACCACCCAAATTTACCACTGTAACCATTTCTTTGTGGTTTTTTTTTCTTCATTTCTCCTTTCTAAGAATCTGCTTCTTGTCTTATTGTTTCCATCACTTTTAACTGAGGCTGTCAAATTTCTCCACTCAAAGAAATGGCAAACACTTTACTTTGATTAGGAACATTGAGTTTGTAAGTGTAATAGCATTAGTGTCTACTTCACTGAAAATCGCTGAGTCTATTCAGCTGTATTGACAGGAGAAGGTCTGGTACCCTGATTTTACCCATTTTCCCTTTCCCTTTTTAGCAGCTGTAAGGTTATAACAGGTATTTTTAGAGCTTTTCAGTGAGAGAGAAAATGAGGCCTACAAACAGGTCAGTAGTTCAAAACACAAATTATCTGCAAGTATTGCTTTAGGTGATAGATTGCCATTGTTTCTAAAGTAGTCTAGTTCTTTGCAGAAAACAGGTAAAAGGCAAGAAGTCACAACTCAAATGAGAATGAAGACAACTACTTTAAGGATGCAAAAGACACAGAACACTGATCCATTTTTATTGATGAAGCATTAATTAAAACCTATTTGCACACCACAGGGCTGAAGAACTACCTGATGACTTAAGAGAAGTTTAACTGCAAACATGAGAAAAGTGGACATTGGACTTTCAAGCAATCATTGTCTTAACTTCATAATATAAATGCTAACACAAAGGATGCCTGTCTACTAATGGCTCTTCAACTCTTAAGGGTGATTAGGGGCATCACACGTTATGTTAGGGTTGTCAAGATTCTACTGTACAAAAATACCAGAAATGTCTGTATTATTTATTCTGAAAGCCAAGAGACCTTGCAAGTAACAGGATGAGATCTTTGCCCAGGAGCTGGTCTTGGTATTAGAAATCAGACCTCCTCACTTCTTGTTCTGCACTCATTAGCACTGGCAAAAATTGTTGTAGATGAAAAGCCATATTATTCTTTTCCTCTTTCTTTGGCAGGCCAACAAATCTTAAGATTTACTGACATGATACATCTTTCAAATCTAGTAAATTCTCTGTGTTTAGTAAAACTGAGGGGGATGGAGTGGGGACATACAGATTTATTGTGTCCACTGCACTGTAATCTTATTCACCTCTCCTACATAATTCAGCACTTTCTAGCATGCTTTGTCTACATAGGAGGCAAAAAGTGTCTGGTTAAATCTATACAAGGTTGGGCTTTTTTTTAACCTTTAATTAACTTGGTCAGTTTCCTATCCACACTGGATCTGTCTGCAACAGAATTAACTTTCTTCACAACAACCCATATGTGCTTTTTTGAGTTTTTGGCTAAAACTGTGTAGATAATACAACATTGTTATGGCTGTTTCTCAACAACAAAGTGGACACAAAAAAATCGGGGGGGGGGGGGGGGGGGAGATTTTTT
>VWZN01006338.1:125110-137466 GCA_013396955.1 Regulus satrapa | reverse complement strand
AACACACACTAAGGAGGTCGTTGGGGGGGGGGGGGGGGGGGGGGGGGAAGCATTTTCTGAAGCACCAAGGCTTTCTCTATTTCCCACTCCCTTCCACTCCTCTCCCCAACAAGCAGGCTGGGAGTAAGAAAGAAGCTGAGTGAGGACACAGTACAGGTGGGTCAAGCTGGCCAGAGGAATGGTCCATCCCATCCAATGCTATGCTAAGAGCTCACGGCCCTCTCCCAGTGCTTGCAGCTTGAAACCAGAGAGCGCAAAAGCTAAAATGTTCATGGATCAAGACCAAGACAGTTTAAGAACCAAAGGAAAATGGGAGAGCAGATGAGAAAGACAGCCAAATCACTCGGCCACTCTCAGAAGCCAAACTCTCTCACTTTCTTAACTGACAAAAACCAAGAATGCAAAATTGTCTCCAGTCAAAACTGAGAAAATTGAGAATTATGCAGGTTATAGGTTCTCTGTGGCACAGATTCTGCTTTTGCATACAAACACTTTCTATTTACCAAGCTATAGTTTTTACACAGTACAAGTTTGTGAAGGACACTTGTCACGATCCTCTATTAACATAGAGCAGCAGTCGTGATGGTTCATTTGATCTCAAAGGTGCAAACAGGAAAAATGCAGGGAACAAATCCAAGTTTATTCAACCACAGCAATGCACTTTATTAAATGCAAACAACTCAATTGCAATAGAAGAGGAAAGATATAGGAAACAAAGGAAAGAGAGAGAGAAAGAGGGGAAAGGGGAATATAGTTACCAACAGATGAGACGGGAGTCCTTATGGTCCAGCCAATAGACGCGTCTTCATCCGTGGGGAGATCTCAAAAGGTCCTCTCCAGAGGGTAGCTTTTTATAGTCTTTTTCAAGGTGAATGGCTTCTGGCCAAGAAGGGGAGAAGATTTATGGATTGTCATGTAGTGCTTCCAGAGCTGGAAGCAGTCAGTTGATGGTCACCACAAGGCACCCACACACCTGCATGGAGCTAGGAACAGTCAGTTGATGGTCACCACAATGCACCCACACACCTGCGTGGATTGCGTTTTCCGTACACCAGGTATCGACACAGTCCAGCAATCACAATGCACTCACACACCTGCTCATCTCAGCCAGTGCCAGAAAACCATTTCTCACAGTCCATACAAGTAGGGATCTGCAGGGTCATGCAACGGTCAGGAGGCAAAAATGAGAGCAGCTTCAGAGTGACCCTTACAACACTGCATTACACCTCACCACATTAGGGCTTTTTGAAAGATCAGATATGAGTGGAAAAAGCATTTGATTCAGAAAGAAATAAATTTAAATATTCTTGTGTGTATGATGTGATGGCAAAGCTCTCAGGCTTTTCCTAACACCACCAGGGTCATTTGAAAGCAAGCAATGCCATTTCAATCTGATCTGAACAGAAAATTAGAAACCATTTTAAAACCACATCAAGACCAAGAGCAAAGCTACTAACAGCATAGAAAAACTTGTTTCCAGCCATCTGCATACTGTGTAGTTTGATGTATTCTTGGGGACAGTTAAGGAGAAAACTCCCTAGGTACTACAGCCTGACCTGTTAGGCTCTAAACCAACTTACAGAATTTCTCCAAAATTAAATTGGAAGTCCACACAATATATAAATTCATCCAGTTAATTCAACCAAGCAAGCTCACTCTGCCCTCCATTCACATTAGTTTTTTGTTTATTTTTTTCTTTATGACCTCAAGCAAACTGCAACAATTCATCTGCAGAAATTATTTATTCAATTCAACTTAAAAACATTATCTCCCTCCTTCTCATTTGGGCTTTCTCACATCTGACTGCTGCCAGATGTTACAGGTAGAGGCAGACAGAACATGCCATCTGCACTACTGAATGTCTCAGATGCGTCCTAACAAGCTTTTGGCTTCATCTGAACATTAATGGCTGATGGCAGCATAGTAGGTGCAGAGAAGGACCAGTGGGAAATGTGTTGAGAAGCCCAGAATGGGCTCAGCATTTAAGTGCTAGATGAAAGTTTAGAATTGTAAAAAATTCCAGACTATTCATAACAAATTAAAAGACATTGATAATCCAGTTTCAATTATGAATTTAATTTCCAAATAATCCTACACAGTGTTAAATTTTTAAATAAAAAATCTTAGTCTATTGTATTTCACAGATCTAGGAAATCAGAAACATAATTACCAGGATGTTTATAAACTGAAGTGCATGTTAATAGATTGCCTGACATGCTGCAAAAACATTCAACAGCATCAACTGGGAGATAGCAGGAGACAAATATGACTATATACACACTTGTACAGTGATAGACATTCCTTAGATGGTTTTAAAAACCAAAGCTACTACACATAAATGGTATTCATTACACTTCTGTGCTATTTCTAAGCAAACATTTGAAGTACAAGTGCACAAGGCTCTACCCAACATAAAACAAGCAACATAAAGTCAAAACTTGAAAGGTTTTTAATCACAGTTTATGAACAACTTCCTTCTATGAGGTTGTAACTAAAATCAGAAAGCATGGCAAGAACAAACTATTTTACTTTTGATGCATCAATGTTATTTTTTATTACTGCTATCTTTCAATCCCTCTGTAACTTGTATCACTTGTTACTTTGGTTTGCAATAATTAACTTCTTGCCCAAGTTTCACACCAAATTTTTTATCCACAATATGTTAGAGAAAGAGTTAAAAGCTTCAGTTCATCTAAAAAAATCATCAAATATATTCCATAGGTCTCAGGGGAAATATACAGATGCAGACTTTGCTCTGAGAGTTTTCTAGTATAAGTAGTCCAAATCATATCTGAACTCTGCTGACATATCACCAAAGCCTCTTCATGTCAGTATACCTGTATCTACTGTGAAAGAAATTTCTTTAGAGAATGTGTAAATGAATAAAACTAATCCCTCTTATTACTCTCTTAAATGTCTGAGATTAACACAGAGACCATGAACTATACGGAAAAATCCCAGCTGTGTTACCTGACATGCAATGTTTTCATTTCTTTACCAGCAATTGAACCAAGACCTACTCCTTTCACAAGGAGAAAACTGTCAGTTTTTAAAGATCACTGCAAATAGCTTCCTTAAAATGCTGAAGTCGCCATAACGCACTGTTTCTCTGACCTTACCAGCTACCCAGAACCGCTATAAGAAACTGAATTCACATCAGAGTCCTAATTTTAAAGGTCTTTGTATGCCTACAGATCTTAATCCAAGAGTTGGAAAGACATAGGTATAAAAACCAAAACCAACCAAACAAAAAAAACCTAAACACAAATGTGATGAACAAAGTGATGTGCCTGATCATTTCTGCTCATTAAAAATTTAATGACTCTCTACCATTACCTCTCAGTCACTAAATTAATTTCAAGTTTCTCTCCAACACACCAGATAAATTCTTATTCAGACTACAATCTTTGTGCTGCTCTCCCAAAAAAAATAGGCAAAGTGCCTGTAACAGAGTACCCACAGATTCCCCCCAGCTGCCACCACGCAGGGCCAGGGGTCAATGGCCAGCAGCAAATGCCATCTCTGGGCACATTGCCAGCAGGGTCTCACATGATGAACAGTTGTGCATGCATGCACACACTTCAGCTGCTACCACAAGCAAGTTCAAACCAATCCCTGGGATGAGTTACTGGTGGACTAATGGTACATTATCTGATGGACATTACCTGGTTTACTTTCCTGAAGGGAAGGTGAAAAATCACATCAAGTTCAATCTCTTCTACATCACCCAAGTGTTTTATCAACCATCATGGAACCAAAATGCTGGAGGACTCTCTGGTAAGTCAAACCCAGCACTTTGAACAAGGTAGAAATAGATAATAAAACTCCATCACAACAGGTGAAAGATTTTAAAGCCTTTGTTTGCTTGACCCATTCAGTATTTATTTTATTAAACCTTGACCAATACCTTAGATTCTATTCTGTACACCCTTGAATATCTAAAGTAAATAAGGACTTCCATTAAACAATCAAGGAGGATTAACTTCCCAGTCATGGAACATCTCAGATGCTCTCCAAGTGGAATAGAAAAAAAGTTGCAGTTTGTGGTTTGCTATTGGTTTTCTTTTTTATTTCTGGTTTTGTTTTTGGCTGGTTTTTGTTGTTGGCGGTTTTGTTTGTTTCTGTTTTGTGTTTTAACTTTAAACTCCCTAAAGCTTCCAAATACTTTAAAAATTTTTGTTCAGTAATCTAAAGCTTTGGCTACCTGTATGCCTGCCCACTTCTCAACATTTAATTAAACAGTGCACAAATTGAGAGGACAGACTACTAATTCTTTAAATCACAGTTAGATCTACTAATGACAATAGCTCCATTAGGGTCAATGGAAGCATTTCTTTGAGGGTAGCTCACAGGTTTTGTTTTCTTTTAGACAGATAAGGGTGATACAAAGAGTTTAATTAACTTCAAAATAGTTCCATAGGGTGTCAGGGATATGAAGCGGATTATTGTTAACATTCCATTTTCTGACCCTTGCCCTTATTATTCTTTGAAAAATTAAAACCTTTGAAAGCTTGTTCTATTAAGAAACTAACTTTCACATCATTAGTGTCTTGGATAACTGAAAGGCCAACTGTAATATGAGTTACAGGTTGTTTTGAAAAAATGTTCATTTTTTTATGTTGATGTAGAGGATTTTGCACAGGAATGGCTGAAGAGAAGAGGCCACAGCCAGACAAACCTAATTTCTACATAGGCCTGCAGTCTGACAAGGTCACTGTGCCCTTGGCAGAGACGGACTATACAAAAATGTGGTAAACAGGACGCTTAACAAGGTGAGAAACTCAGCTGGAGACCACAAGAATGCGGGAGTAGGCTGTTATCTTTCCCCCCTCGCAAATGGCCTAGCAACCAATAGTGAGCTTAGCTTTTGCAATATGTATGAGCTAATTATCTACTGTATTTAACCATGTAAGCAATAATCAATAAACAGAGATCTGCCGATGGCCATCTGGTGTCTGCGTCTCCCTTCTCCAACATGTTGACACCAATAAACACTGTCAACAGAGATTTACACAGCCTATATTACTGAAATACAGTATTAATAGTATATTTGAGGTCAGCAGCAAAATGCCACTGCTGTTACTTATAACCTGATACTGAATTAAGGGAGATTAAGCTTTTAAAATTAAGATTTTTATGCCAATAACATTTGCAATATTTCTTTCCATTCATTTCCAATGTTCAAGTTATAGGATACTTTTAATTTAGCAAAAGTATAGATAATATTTTCCTCTAATTTAATCAATATTAAGGCAGGTATCAGTTACCTTTAGAAAAAACTGAGAGCCCAAATGAACAAAGACAAAACAGGACCTGATTCCTACCAAGGAACAGGATCAAACAGGAAGAGAATTATTCCTTCTTTCTTCCTTAGGAAATCTTATAGTCTATATATCGTCATTAGGGAAGGGGGGGGGAATACCAAAATATCATCCCATACTTTCTTTAATCATATAAAAAAGTCATCACATAAGCATTATTCATTCAAGAACTGTCTCATTTTTAACAGCCCGGGGCTAAAGGGAGATACAGATGGAAGAAAGTTAACAGAACAATCTACAGAGAGGAAGTTGTCATGCCAAGTACTGTTTCAAAGGAAATAAAGAATGTGGAACGCGCATTCTGCACTTCATCCACTGCTAAATATAGGCTGAAAGATAGCCATTTAAATGCATTTATTCCTATTTATATGCACATATATGCCAATTACTTCTGTAAATTTGTATCAAATAAAGCAGCTTTATAGCACCGTACTTGCACTAAAAATGTGAGAAGGTTAAAGAAGTTTCCAGTATGGTATTTTATTTCCCTAATGATTTACTTAAACAGTCCAAGATATTGCATCTCTCTTTAAGTGTTAGTTATTCTTCAGCATAATTATCTTTATTTCTTTATGAACTGAACTTTTGCAACATCTTTGAATGTTTAATCAGTAGCAAAGATCTGGCTTTTGAGAACACAGCTGTGTGACATCTCCACTGCCATAGCAGCAATACGTATAGTACCAAATCATGACACCCTTCCAAGATCTACATATCCAAACATAGCCTGAGAAAAGCCTAAACTGAAGAACTCAATGTTCAAAGGGAATGTTGCTGAGTAAAATTGTTCATATGTAAAATATATTTCACTCTTAGAAGTGAGATATGAATCCCCTACTGCTGTCAAAGACTATCACAAAATCACTGCCAGTCCATGCCAATGCTTATTGAAAACTCTGCTGTGCTACTAGCTCGGAGTTCAACATCTCATATCTTCTTTCATATCAGAAGTGACATTGTTGGAATAAAATTCTGACACTTGAGAGCGAGGTCAATCTACAAAGCACAAGTACATACAGGTAGCATAATCTGCAGTTATCTAGCCAGTGTCAAAATTTAGCTCTTTCTTTTAGAGGCAAGGTACTGATCTGACTAGGAAGAACAATGGTTCAGGCAGTACCATTTACATGCCCTAAAAAGGGAAGTTGGACAAGATCCCTGTGAATGAAGAACACCTCATAGTTTAATGAACACTGGTTTAAAATAAGCATAGAAAGAGTTTCCTTCCCAAATATTACAGACAATTTCCTTAAAAGCTATGCCCAAAACCCAATACTGGTTCCTCTGGATAGATGCTGTTTCATAAATCCTGATCCAAATCAGACATTAACTCATCAGTCATAATTCTTCTAGGGCTCTGACCTCAAATTGTTGGCTGTTCTCAGAGAGCACTTCCAAATATATTTTCACTGATTCTAAAAACCAAGATAGTGTTCATATATAGTCTGAAATAATAATAAAATAAACACATGATGCTCATAGGTGCATGGGAGAAAAACTAAGCCTCTATTGTGGCTTTTTTACTGCTACTCTGCATATCACAGCAAGATTGCTGGCATTAGAGGCCTGTTGATAAAACCTAAAGCCTACAGCAGCTTTCACTGTGCTCAACATTGTTGAGTAAACCTATAGCAAAATAAGATGCCTCATGAAGTTTTCTTTTATTGACCCCTTCCATGAGCTGTTACGTCATTTTTCTAATGCCAGCCTGTTCTTACAACATGGTATGATATAAAAATCTCTCTCAAGCCAAACAGTTTAATGAGTGTATCTTTTAAGTATGACTGATTTGAATCCAGATTTAAAACACAAGTAAATGCTTCAGAAGTCCATGCTTTGATGCAGACAGCACCCCCACCTCTCCACCCCTCATACTTTTCATGCCACTCTCACTAGAGGGCCCTTCCACTGCATGGAAGAGGCTGAGCTGAACAGTGTGTGTTAGAGCCAAACAAAGAGCTGCTCAGCATGGTCTGCCTGAGCTGCACCCCAGATTCTGCCAGCCGGAAAAATCAGAAACTTGCTGCCATCTGAATTTCAGGGTTATATCTTCTTTCTTCTTGCTAAGCTCCCCTTGATAGACCAGGGCAGCTACAGGATATAGAGTGCCTTCAGGGCTAAATTCTCTNCATAAACAACAACAACAACAAAAAAACACCCACCCCAACCCAAATACTCTTTTTAACCCTTTTCTTTTTGCCAATGCACAATATGGCAGCTTCAATCATATCACCCATTTGAACATTTCACCACTGAACAGCACAATATAGCATTCCCTTGCTGTGGCATAAAAATAAATTTGCTGAAGGAAGAAATAGCAGGAGATGAAATGCATGCTCCAGTTTTCAAGGGAAGCATGGCAAGGGGAGGAACAGTAAGTAAAATAAGAAAAAAGTATCCATTAGGAAGATCTTTTTCAAGTGGTGCATGGGGAAGATCAGCAGGACCTAGAATGATCTGCTGAGTAAATGCAGGTCATGCAAGCTGAAGCTGCCAAAAAGCAGCTTTCAGTGGCATATCCAATATTAGTGTTTACAATGCATGAGCTATTAAAATTCAATCAATTTGACTCTTTGTGGCAGCAGCCTTTGTCAGAGCTATATGCTGACTAACACTTTAATATAGAATAGTATTTTATTTTCTTTTGGGGATTTATTTCTCAAGGAAAAGCACTAGCTTGTAATACAGACTGATTGAGATGTTAATAACAGCAAGAAAATATCCAAATCCAAACTGTTTATATCAAGACTCCTATTCACCAATTATCTGCCACCAACATGATTCCCCTTTGTTGTATTTACTTCAACACACAAGGACACGGAGGGTGTGATTTAAAACTAGTAAATTAAGATTGGCGGGCATTTTTGTCACTTGTTTCAACCCTATGAAGTTAATTCCTATGAAAGCAATGACATAAGCACAACAGATTTCACAAAGGTCCGGGTTTCTCTCTTAGAAGAAGTGCAGTAAATGAGCAGAAGCCAAGAATCTGTAAAAAAGTAATTAGTAGTTCTAGATTTTCTGGGTTTGGTTTGGTAGGTTCTTTTTATTGTTGTTTTTATTCTGTTTTGTTTAGCAGCATTGGTACTGTCATTTATTGGTTAACACATTGGAGTGTGGTTTACTCATAGGGTCATATTGGTTTCAGTTTGGGTTTTGAGGGACAACCTGCCTACCCACTTATTTGGATGGAATTTTTTTCAATGATATAAGTATCTTACTCAGGTCACCAGGCAATGATATAAAAATTTTGGGCACCTTAGAAATGCAAGTGTGGGAAAATAAAGTTTTGGGTAGGACTTAATGAGAAAGAGTTCCTTCCAGACTTTAAGGGTGTTTCTAATATTCTCACTATCCAAAACTTTATTTCAATGTTGGACACATTTATTTATGTCCAAGTATGGACTAGAAAGGTCATTAACATCGAATCTGTTCAGCTGTGGTGCTGAGTACTCCAAAATACCCATAAAAGTCAGAGTTATTCCAGTCTCATTCTGACAGCCCATTTGTGAAACCGCCCTTTTATTTGGCACTGACTACAAAGAAATGTTTAGCAAAACAAAAAATTTTTTAAATGGACTGTTCAGTGACTTATGTCAGGCTAAATTAGGTTTTAATTTTTAAATGGAGGAAAACTAATTGCCATGACCTATGGATTGGGAAGAGCTACCAGGATCAGTACAAAACTGCCTCTCTCCAGGCTAATGGAATGCCATACACCTCTTCTTAATCTTTACTTTAGGAAATTTAGCAATTCTGCCATGGAATTGCTTAATATGAGACCAAGTATTTTCCCCAAGAATCTCACACCATACTATGTTGTACTTGTCAATACTGGAAAAACTTTTTACATCATCTGGCTTCAATAAAACATCAT
Organism: Regulus satrapa; assembly: GCA_013396955.1. Classification (NCBI taxonomy): domain Eukaryota; kingdom Metazoa; phylum Chordata; class Aves; order Passeriformes; family Regulidae; genus Regulus; species Regulus satrapa. Next base: position 128,268 of record VWZN01006338.1, on the reverse strand, counting down.
TCTGCAGGGAATGCCCAGGTCCTTTCAGCACAGATTTGGTAGGTTTCCCTTCTCTGCTTCCCCTCTCCAGTGGGGTCAGATTATTATCTGCAACAAGTTTTTTCCCCACTTCACAGTATGTGACCTGTTGAACAAAGAGTTGTTAAACAATATCACTTTACCAAAACACCTGCTTGGACACTAAGACTAACAGAAGGCCAAAACCTAGAGCCCATCCTTATCTAATCTAGCAGATCAACTCATTTCTACTTCTACTTATCTTATTATGGTAACCTTTCACTTAAATACTTTAGGAGGATTTTTTTTCTTCCCAACTTACACATAAGAAATTCAGATTTTACAATCAGTGTTTACTCTTCTTGTGCTTCAGCTTGAATAAATACTCAAGTGAATTATTTTAATTTTTAGGATAAGACCAGATTTTTTACACAAATCTCTTCAGAGTCCTAATGCAGAATAAGTTTCTATGGGTTCTATTAAATACAGGCAGTAACTGTCAATCTTCCCCATGGGGACAAATTAGAATTGAACATTCAACCCATGGCCAAAAGGACAGCTTAAATAAAACTCAAACAACCTACCAAAAAACCGCCCAAAACAAAACAAACCAAAAAACCAAACAAAAAAACCCAAAACAAACAAACAAACAAACCAACCAGCAACAAGTTATTAAAAAAAGACCTATTCCACCAGATTGGTCAATCTCCAGCCAAGTCTGATGAAGAACTTAAAACAGCAGCAGGCAGACTTCCAAAGCTGAGAAGGCAGAATCAGGTGCTTCAATGCAAGCAAATGTTATCAAAGCTTAAAAGGAATCTGAGGCTAGTCTTTGAAAATAGAGCTAACTTGGCACACTGCTGGATTCCTTCTTCCCACTGGAAGCATTGCGTGTCCTCCCTAATTCTGCAAGAGTAGAAAAGACTAGAAAGTCTATCCTTCCCTGTCTCGAGTCATGGATAGAGACAGTTAGATGAAACAAGTATAATAACTATAACCCATCCAAGAAACTGTTCTATGCTACCCATTCTCTGCTATGCAAGCAGAGACACCAGCCCTTACTTGAAAGGGTATTTTGGTAGATACTGAGCCCAGTGGAGTAACAACCTTAAAACCTGATTGCCATTTTTGAAGTGGCACATTTCAGACCCATTCATAAATGCAAGACAGTTGTATCAACAGCTGCAACTTCCCGAAGGAATATAGGGGATCACTAAAATGGAATGCCTGGAGAAACTGACACTCATGCAAATAAGACAAACTTATATATTAAAATATAGTTACTATTCATATTGTACAGGAAAAAAACCCCTAATATTTCTCAAGGTTTGTTTTTTTTTCATTCTCTGAAAATGACTATTTGAATACAGCACCCAGATAATGGCAAAACACATTAGAAGCATGCACAAATTCTTCTCTTTCACCCTAGCCTGTTAGGCACACAAGCTACACACAACAAAAATAATAAAAAATAAGAAGTTGGGCTGGCTCTACTAAGATCTTCACTCTTTAAAACTTCCAGAAAGTGATGCCAGTGAGCAAGTCCTGTCAAACCTGCTGACACTGAGTAAAGTGACATAAGTTTTTATAACAGCAATTTAAAATCTCTTAAAGAATCTTGTATGACTAAGTAGAAGGCTCTAGCACTTTTGGCATTTGTCTACATAGACTGAAATATTCATGCAGATAGTCTTGACAAAGAAAGGACAGACTGAAGTATCTTGGAGATAGTAGGACATTGATGCATTGATCAGGCAACACACAAAACGGACTAATGCCAAAGCGTTAAAATGATGCGCTTCATCTAAGAGCACAGATGGAGATTCACTATCACCACTTTGGGTGGGTGTGCAGTCACCATAATGCAAGAACAAGCAAATCATTCAGAGCCTGTAATGCCTCTTGCTCAGCACAACACTCAGCACTCACCTCTTTCTTTATGGGTACATGATAATCACATTTTGTACAGAACTGCTGGTGGCATTGCTAAGGAGGTTGCCTGTACTTAGCTTACAAAAATTGCATTTAGAACTAAGACTTGCGAAAAGCACCCACAAAAGGAGAACATGGAATTTTCCCTACATTCTTATATTAAATCCATGTATACAAATAGCTGAATGTAATAAAAACAAAAGAGCCTGGGGGCAGTAAAATACTCACATTTTTACCAGTAAATTTGGAATTAAAAATTGCTGTTTCATTACACAAACATTTTCTCTACAACTGGAATATATGGGCATGAAAAAACTAAACCACAAAATTTATGCTTTTTAGGCACTTACAATTGGACTGCAAAAACAAATCAAACTTCATCCACTTCTGTAAGGTGTTACTTTTCAGAAGGTTTAAGGAAATTTCTCCTATGGGCTGTACATTGGCCTGTCCTCTGATTTGTACAATGAAAACAATAGGATACTTCCTTTATCCTGTTGAATAATGCCATTTCTGATCATACTGCTGATGAAATAAGAGAATAAAAATTCCAGTGTGACTGTGTTTCTACTGCCTGCATAAACTCAAAAGACCCTAAAGCTGATAGCAATTGCAGAAGAAGAAAAAGCTGATTATTCTCCTAGCTTTTTAATAGAAATATATCTTTGGATACAGAGATGAGAGGGAGGAGTTTTCAGTGCTATCTATTCAATTCTTAATTTACTTCAAATATCCATTCACTTAGGAGAGCTACAGGACATGCCTACCAAATGGAAAAAGATTCTTTACCATATGTGAAAAGTAAACTTTGTCTTTGATTCACAGCAACAATGAAAACTACCGTGAAATTTCATTAAAAGTGAAACTGACTTGTTTGTAAGAGCTGAAACACACATGAAAAAAATGCCTCACAGTGGAAACTAAATATCTACCGTATAGGACTTAGAAGGAATTCTAAAGAACCGTGATTTTTTGAAACTCAACCCCACACTAAATCAAATCAAAATGCTAACCCACAACAGAAGAAAATTCTTGTTTTTCTTCCCTGACAAACACGCTTTCCTCAAAATACTTCTAATAGGCATATCCATCTTCTACAAATATTTACCCATGTCTTCAAGTATTGGTGACAGAACAGAATCACATTGTTTCTTGAGGCTTCTCTCCTGCATGTTTAGCATATTTTGTCAGAACAAGGGTTTTTTTTTTTTTTTTTTTTTTTTTGCCTT
>VWZN01006338.1:79017-112306 GCA_013396955.1 Regulus satrapa | reverse complement strand
AAAAAAAAAAAAAAGAACATTGTGACTGATTGGGGGTTTTTATAGCCAAGATGTATTTTATTTTCATTTAAAATAAAAACAAAATGGAGAATGGGGTTGTACATGCAAAAAAGTAAGCCACATCTCTGAAGACCTGAGTGCAGATAAACACTCCTATAAAGGAGACACAGGAAAGACTTTGGTAAGCATACTTCCCAACCTGGTAAAATCATATCCCTTTTTCTTGATGTCCTTAAATTAAACAAGGGATATTTCTTCTACTCTTCCCAGATCACGGCAAACCAAATCAGGATTTGAATGACTAAAGAAATCTATATAAATTTATGGTATCAACATCCAATCCTCCTCATTGCTGGAAGAGCCTGAAGTGCAAAAATAAGTCCCTTGTTTGATCCAAGTGTTTTATGCAGTCAAATTCTAGTGTAGTTGAATATGGCTTCTTTTCCCCATGGATTCAAAATAGCTGGGCCTTGCATTTGCCAGAAAGAAATCCGTCTGGGAAACATGGCATCCAAGCCCCCATGAATTTTATCTACAACAGAGCCAAATCCATGTAATCTCAGATTTAGTCACTAGACCTAGCCCAGAAATGAGCGCTGGGAACTCAGGGGCAGAGTCAAGCTGCAGTGATAGATCGTGTTGTCTTGAAGATGATCTTAGAGATTAAGAAAAAGCTAATATGATCTAAACAAAAGAAATTTCTACCTTCTTCATGGACTGCCCATTCTAAAACCAAAGAAACTTTCAGAAGAGCTGGGATTGGGCTTTAGATGAATTATGTGTAAAGTACAACCTAAGAGGGAGTGCATTTGACGTTAGATTAACTTTTTGCAACTTAGACCTTGATTTAATGCCTGCAAAAATCAATCTATGTGTCTACCTTGTTGCATCTGCAACATTTCATAAGCAGTAAAGGAGTAGTTGAAGACATCACAAGTGTGACAGTAAGTACTGGCACCTGCGCTGTTCAAGGATGAAAACTATGAAGTCATTGACAAAACTCAAGGTATAGGAGTTAGCCCTGAGTGTGTGTCCACCTTTGGGTTTGTGGGCAGACTTGGGTTTGAGGATTTTTTTTTTTTTTTTTTTGTAAAAATGTACAACATTTGAAAATTCTGAACAGCCATCTACATCTTTAGATCTGATCTTGATTACTACTGTTTGAATTAACCCTCAAAACTCTTACAATTTCTAAACAATTTCTGCCAAAGAAGAGGCACCTGCCAGCTGAGCTGTGGTATCCTACTGTTAAATGAATCAGCTCCCTTTCCCATTGGATGCCCTCACTTCAAGTGCAAAGGAAGCTTCAGAATCTCATTCCTGCTTACAGACCCTCACAGACACACAGAACCAGTGGAGACCAACAAGTTAATTTATGCTCTTGCTCTTCCATAGAGCTCTTACAAGTCCTCACACAACTGTGCACATCAGGACTTAGCAGGCTTCAGGCCTACAATATCTTCAGGTAGGAACAGTCAGAATATAAAGTGCAAAGTCTCTTACCAAGACCCTATGCAAGGGAGAATTTTAAATTAAGTTTTGCTTATGCAAATCACATCTTTCATAGTCAGAATCTGACACTGAGCAAACACCGTAGGATGCAATATCATTGAGTGAAGTACTTCATGAGGAAACTTGAATCAGGAGCCAGATAATGAAACAACTACTGTCATAAGACAGCTGATTATCTCTTTTTCAGTATTCCATGTATCTTGCATGTAGAAAAATGTTTGAGGCAAGCGTTGCCTTGTAGCAATAAATTAAAACACTTAGGGAACCTTGCTTCCCAAGAAATTTTAATAAAGAGGTTAAACTGACTTCTATCAAAGAATCATCACTAAGTCCCACATGCTATTTTGCAAAGAGTGACAATTTAAGAAGTTAAGCTTAGTAATAGATTTGATAGCCTTGATTATAAATAATTTTACCCAAACTAAGTTTCATGAAAACAACTATTTCTTGGCTCCTGCCAGGTCCAGCTGTGAGAAGCTGGAAGAGATAGCAGTCTCAAAGCATTTCAGGTGCACATGTGGGGAAAAGGGTCAGGACACATCTTGCTCTGATGAGGCAAAACCATGCTCCACACTCCCCAGAGCCTGTATCCCAGCCCTGCAGTGGCTGTCCATCCCTGGCGCAGCAGAGGCAATGCTCCGCTGCCACCTCTGGAGCCCAAATTCAGCCCCACAGTGGCCAGAAGAGCCAAAATTGCACCTAGGGGAAGGACCCAGGAAAGCCAAAGGGTACTTAAACCAGGACACAGGGCAAGCACCTGTCTTAACCCTGCCATCCCTTGGATTTTGAATCAGCTGAACACTGCTGGAACCAGGAGTGGTAGCTGTTTGTTCTTTTCCATGTATTTTCTATCCTGCTTTATCTAATTCCATATTCTCAGAGTTTTGAGCAAATTTGGATATGTTTGGAGTTTGCTAAATTGAATAGACTAAAGTTAATGGTTCCTGAAGTGTTTTATGTTGATTAAATGCTGCTCTAAACGTTTGTTGAGATTTTCTCAAGTTTACCAGAAAAGTTGCATTGGTTTTTTAGTCAGTACTTCTCTTGCATGTCTAACACAGAGTACATGAAAAGCTGTAAGCTTTAAGAGTCTTTATAAGTGAGATTTTGAGAGCCTTATACCAATATAATTAATTTCCAACAATGTAATAAGAACTGTTTCAGTTACCCTACTTCTGTTATTCTACAGAATATAATTTCATTTGGAAAACTAGAATGTGTTTATTAATCAAGTGCTAAACTGAGGATGTGAAAAGTCAGCAGAAGAGGGGAGGAGGTGCCTACACAGGAAAAAATGCATCATACATTATTTACCCAACTTCACTCAAACTCCAAAGAAAAGGGAAAGACAGAATAAGTAACAATGAATTTCTGGACTGGACACACAGATGAGTTATAAGGATTAAGGTCAAAGGATAGATCAAGGGCATAAATCTGCTCAACATTCATTAAGAAGCAGATGTTTTATTTAAAGACACACCTACTTCAGACCAACATTAATAGAAAAAAAAAATCTATTAAAACCAGCACTGTCAGATACCTACTGAAACATTACTTCTGAATCTTTGCATGTGAGTTTAGCTACTGACACAAAAAAGCAATTAGACAATTAGATAGACTTCCTTTTTGATGAAGGGTTTAAATCCCATTTCAAGGTACTGTGGAAGAGTGGAAAACAGTGCATCCTATTACAAGTACCATGGCAATCCTTTGCAGTTAAAATTGCATTTTTCCTAGAAAGTATTCTTACCCAACATAACCTATCATGTAATTAGTAAATATCCACATACCTAGTCTATGAGTACACTGCACAAGCAGTAGCCTGTAACTGTTCTGAGGCTGAGTGTGTTTAGAAAACAACAACACATGAAACTCAACCACTCATTCCAGGGGTGTCCTGGTTATGCCAGGAGGCCTTTGAGACCATTATATATTAGAAGGCTTTTTAAAAAAATCTTACCAAAAAACTATGTTTACATTTCTGCTATTTAAAGTGCTGCACATATCACTACAAGTCATGAAGTACAGAGGATTTTATTTTATAAAATCTTTTAACATATTGATTTGTGCCGGGTTTTAATATGTAATGATCAATATGTATTCATTTGGAAGTTTTTTTTTTTTGTTCTATGTCATCCAATCTTATACACCAGCACTTTAGAATGCACCCATTAATTTTTATTTCCATTCCAGAAAAAGTCACCATCAACATACATAAATTTTTGTGCTGAACTTCTAGTTACCAAGAGGTCAATTTCATTTTATGGGCTTGACATGTTTACCAACTTTTTTTTCCTATTGTGTCATCAATTAAGTACAGATAGTACAGAACAGAGAATTAAGAAAGCATTAAGACCACTAAAGACAGGAATCAGGACAGAACTGTGAGAGATTTTCACATCCTATTCTTGTTCAAACAAAAATACTTAAACAAAATGTATGAGTAGCACCTCAAAAACATGCTATAGATCTAAATGTCTGTTCAAACTTCCATAGTAAATCCTGCTTTGTGCAACTAGAGACTCATCAAAATTAATTTCCATCAATATGAAGTCTGGCACAACAGTCCATAATTTATGTGCATCTCTTTTTTCTAATTTTGAAGAACAGTTGATGCAAATTGTTCCAGACCTTTCCATTATGATGGGACATTCATAACTTTATTGCTTTTCTAACCAAAGATAAAAGCCAAGTAACAAAGAACTGATGTAACCAGTTGTATTGTTCTTACTTTTTATTTTCTAGGAGTAAAAGGAGTCTCTTAGAAAAAAAATTCTTAACAAAGGCCTGTACAGACTATATTCCAAAACAAGAGTATAAAATATGTAGAATCAAAATAACACCATTTAATATAATTTATAAATAAAAACATCAATGTTTACTATGGACACTCTTGGGCAAATATGCTTTTAATTTCAGCCTGAACAGTTTCAATATTAATTCCATGACCACTCCTTGTTAATAGCAGCTTTGTAATGGACAATTCCTCATACAGTAAGCCAATTATGTGGTGGTCTTTAGGTAAGGTCAATAACAGGACTTGAGTCACAGCTTTGTGAAAAAAATCCTCACTGCCACACTGGGTGCCCATAACAAGGGAAAACAGAGTCTGAGACATCCATTTACACACACCAGAAGAACAGATCCATGAACAAACAGTTATTGAAAAATTCCTCAATGCTCCTCCACAGTTGCAGAATACTCTAAGCTGGAAGGGACCCAGAATACTCCTCCAATGCTAAAGCAAATGTCCTAGACAGGGATCAATTCCACAATCTCAGCATCGCTAGAACCATTCTGTAACCAACTCAGCTAGTCTCAGGGTCAATCTGTCCTGCCTTGCCAAAGTAGACTTCAAACAGTATCCATCAGAACACCAGGCACTTCAACATTTGGGAATCAGCAGATTGAAAATACACTTGAAAAAGCTTTCAAACATACATATTTACTGTGGTTTAAGTTTAAACAGGGGGTGGACACTGGGTTCCTTTTGGGGTAAGCTAAATCAAAGCACCCCTCACACTCCTGTCAAGCAGGTAGCCAGCTCATAGAATCCAATTAAAATTAAACCAAAATAAACTAAAAGGAAAAAAGGTACATTGATATGCCTCAAGCATGCATATCAAGTCCTCAGCTTCTCCCATTTCTCTTGGTACATCTATCCCTGTTGGGTCAAATCACTTCACACAGCCAGAGCAGTGAGAAACAGTCCAGCCAAACAGCCAAGAGCAGAAAACCCTGCCCTGTGTAGTAAACCTCATTAATTTTCTGGAAATTGAAGTGCCTGTTTAAACCTAGCCAAAACTTTAAAAAACTTTAAAAGACTGTCTGTATTTTAGTATACACACAGAAAGTTTATGATAACCACAGTAACCAGGCTGTTACAGCACAGCCCTCAGAGCCATTCACTCACATTCTCACTACATTGCCAACACTTACTTCACAGCTGAATCTGAACGCCTGACCCAGTTATCAGCAGAAAACATCTTAGAACAAATTCACAAAATGTACATAAAAGACAAGAGACAGACAGCCACTCAGCTATTCACCCAAATGGTCCTAAGGGAATCTGAGTATGGCAATGCTGAATAACTGCATCCTGTAACTTGTCACCTGCAGAGCACATACAGAAGAGGAGTTGTGTCTGTTTGCCATGTAGCAATCTTTGAAACTGGTTTCAAGAGAGCAGTAAATTTTAATCCATGTCTTGTGTGCAAAGTGAAAAGGAAAACCCATTAAGAATATTAGCAGACATGAACATGAAACAAGGAAAGAGGACTGATGTGTTTAGGATAAGAAACCACTTCTCAGTTCGAGCTGAAGCCCTTCAAAGGGGTCATGGAGCACAGGGATAATCTTGTCAATAAAGTATACTCATGTTTCCTAGAAGCTTTTGTCATAAATCCTCATTAAAGGCTCCTAAAGAAACTGAGTTGTAATTAGATGAGAAAAGATCCCACTCTTCTCTTCCTATCTTTTGATCACTTATTAATGAAAAAAGTATATCGCCCTTTCAAAGCAGTTGCTAAGTTAGTCCTTGAAATATATATGGTTCTTCACTGTTCAGTGCACTCAAGTGATCAAGATGGGGCAGAGAGATGATGCACAAAGAGAAAGGGAAATAGGATATAGTGTTTATAGTTTAAGAGCTGAGGATTAGCATGGCAGGTTAGAGAGTATCTTCAGCAGATGAGTGAAGACAAAGATGAATGTAAAGATGTACATTGAGGGGAAAAAGTTATTTCTGCCCCACAAAAACAAATAAAGGCAAGAGTTTCCACTAAAGAAAAATACTAGAATTAACTCACTATTCAAAAGCAGACAAAAGGTTTGAGATTATTAGAAAAGGAACAGTAAACCAAAAAGCATCAAGCTATTCCTCCTCAAGACCATATAGACATTTATGAACCCATATTGCATACAATTATTATTAATCCCATTTCAGAAAGACTGAAAAGTAGAAAATATGCAGAACATTATCAGGACAATGAAAGATTGGGAAAATCTTTTTTAGAAGAGGATTAGGTAGATTAGTTTGCTATCTGAAAATCAGGGGGCAGGGGGTTGGGGAAAGAGAGAGAGAGTAGCAACCTAGAAAATTGTGCATTGCCTAAAGAAGTTGAAGAGGAGATGTACTCTGTTTTACAGCAGGACAAGGGGGAAGAACTAGGTATCACCCAGAAGAGTCATCATGAACCAGGTGCGCCCAGGTGCCAAGAAAGCCAATAGCATCCTGTTTTGTATCAAAAATGGTCTAGCCAGCAGAACCAAGGTAATGATTGTCCCTCTGTATCCAGCACTTGAGGAGTAGTTTCACCAGTGACATGCCCAATTCTGAGACACTCACTCCAAGAGAGAGACTGAGGTGCTGAAGCAAGCCCAGAGCAAAGGGGGAGGGGGATGGAGAAGGATGTAGATGGTAAGTCCTATGAGGAACAGCCAAGCTTAATGAGTGGTTTAGCCTGGAGAACAGGAGGCTCAGGGGAGCTCTTATTGATCTCTTCAACTCCCTGGGAGGAGGTTGTTGTAAGGGGAGGGTCTGCCTCTTCTCCCTGGTAAGAAGAAACAGGACAGGAGAAAATGGCCTCAAGCTGCACCAGGGGAGATTCAGATTGGACTCCAGGACAAATTACTTCATGGAAAGAGTGGTTAAGCACTGGAATGGGCTGCTCAGCAAATAAAGTCACCATCCCTGGAGGTGTTCAAGAAAGAGCTGGATGTTGCAATTAGTGCTATGGTTTAGCTGACAAGGTCGTGTTCGATCAGAGGTTGGACTCTATGATCTTGGAGATCTTTTCCAACCCTAATGGTTCTAAAAGCTGGCCTAGAAACACTTTCACTTGGCCAGTTCTTGTGTAACGCAGAATTCCACAGCCTGCATCGTGTTCCAAAAGGTTTGGTTAAAGACTTATTTTTCCTATTCAGTTCAAACTTGACATAAATCATTCACTAAAACTAATGTTGGCATAATAATTATTTGATTACTGCAAATGTTAAAGTTTAAGGAAAAAAAATCAAAAACTTGTCATTGGCAGATTTCATTATTTGCACTTAGAGAACAGTTATTTTTTTCTACACATTACAGTCTTTGTGTTCAAAACTACTGTCAGTCCTTGTCTGCTGCTCTCATGAGAGCCAGAAGAAAAGTGGAAGTGTCGACTTCAGTATCTGTTACCCACAGTCCCCCTTCCCTGTGTATCAACTCCAATCTCCAGATAACTACTCAACTTCTGCAGAAACTGCCAGGACAAATACTTGGATACCTAGATGCATATGCAGCTATTTCCTGTGCAATACAAAAAATTTCACCTAATTTTGTTCTTATGTGAGTGAAAAAAGGGTAGAATAAGATAGCTTGACAAAATTCAGAAAGTGTTCAGCCCATCTCTAACAGTAACCTAAATGCTGAAAGTAGTCAAACAGCTCTCAGAAGTAAGCCTGCAATAATGCATAAATGCTGGACTACAGCATGCAAATGAAGGTAATAAAAGCAAACAAGACAAAAAAGCCCAACAAAACAAGAAAAAAAAATACCAAAAATCCCCACAGACATGACACCAGACATATAACCTTTCAGAGAATCAACAACTACTGGACAGTTTTTAGCAGATTTCCTAGAAAAGACTTAGCCGTCGACTTCTTTGGAGTTGATATAAATCAATGGGCCATGTTCACAAATAGTTGTCTAATCAGCAGTCTGTACACTCATTAATCTGTAGATTATTGTAATAAAATTGCTGAGGTTTATTCTGGAATTCATGGGCACAGTAATTTATCTTTCCTCCTGTTCAAAACCAAAGATAAGTTGTTGCAACTTTGGGTAATTATTTTGAAGTAAAGCATCATTAACAGGAAGATAATCAAAAGATCAAGAACCATCAGTTGAGTACAAAAGAACGCCCTGCCTCTTCAAAATAATTTTGACAAGGATTAAGAAAACAGAGGCATTCCACACACTACTTTTGTGAAACTGAACTCCTTCTACAGCTCCTTAAGAAAGCAGAACATAGAGGCATACTTTCATCACAGGTAAAAATAATATATGAAGACCAAGCTCCATTTTGACCTTTATCTTCCTAAGTGATATCTCTCAAAAGTGACCAAAAGGTTAACTAAACTCTAAAAAGGTCATCTGTCTTTAATCCGGCTATAAAGATCCTTTTCTGATGTTCAATAGTGCACAGCTACTGTTCATTAAATATCACCCGTCCATTCTGTGTTTTCACCTTCTGTTTTCAGCAGCAGCTAAATTTTTGTTCAGTCATATTGAATATTGCTTTCAACGTTTTCAAGCCCAGCATATTTTTGGGGATATGAAGGGTTTTATGGTTATGTAAATAAATGCCCAACAGTTTTCCTTCTATAATAATCCCATAATGTCACACATATACTTATTTGTTCTAAGCACAGTAGTGCCTTCTTTGCTCCACGAAACGTCTTCCATACTCTTGACATGTAACAGTCACCTCCTTTGCTCCTCACAAGTGATGCTCAAATCACATTCAGCTAAGTCTTATTTCAAAGCAATTATATAATACAAAGTTATACCAGAAATTAAACACTGAACTGCAAATTCAATATACAAAGTAGTGTTATACAGAATCAGGTTCTTCAGATGTCTAGTGAGTTCAGAATGAACTTTGAATAAGACTTTTTTCTTCCTAAAAAATTGTACTGTTTTATGTGCAAACACATCCTGAAAGTTCACATGATCTTATTGAATAGCACGGATAATTCTTGTTGTTTTCTTCTCTTTCCGGTTCGCTATTTTGCAGGTATTGCTAGTTACAGTCTAGGGTCAAAACTGCAGAGAATGAAGCTTACCACTTTTTTCGTCCTTTCAAGAACAGCAGTAGGTCTAATTCCTTCCACTCTTCATTAACCATAATCCAATTGATACAATATCAGAAAAAGTAGTGTTATCTTCTAATTTTTCATCAGGCATGTAATGAAACCCATGAAAGACTCTGGTACTCCTCAGGTTAGCTTTGAAGGTTTCTGCACATCTCCCTTAAAGAGAATCTGGAATATTCAGATGAAAGAACTTTCTGGTTTTAAAACAGAATATATTTATATTATTTTTTATTTATATCCTTTACCCCTGTAAACAGAAGCTTGCAAGATCATATAGCATAAAAACAAACAAAACCCAAACTATTTTAAAAATCAACTCTTCAAATTACCACCATTAATCTAAGCAGAAGCAATGTATCTGGTCACTCAAAAACATGCTGTTGCTGGATGAGCTTCTCCAGACCTCTTTGCTCCTTGAATTAAAGAGTGACTAGTAGTGGTTCTGAGGTGCCAAGCAAATTGAGGTTCAACATGAGGAATGCTCATACCAGCAGCTGGAATTCTGTCCTCTCTAGTGTTCTGAGTGCTGTAAAATCCTTAGCATGGAACCTAATTTGTTAAGCAGCATTTTAGTCTGATTTCTTCAGAGAACAGTTAAATAAACACGCTAAACCAGGTAACTCTCACATGCAAAAGGATGTAAATTCTTTCACATGATTATTGACCAGGATCTGAATCTCTAAGTACCACAGTTTATCTCTAAGACAGCAAAATCAACAAAACTGATTGATTCCAATACAGAAAAGGGTGCAGATGAGCAAGCTGTCAGCATTCCACAACCCTGTATGATTCTGGGCAAGTCCACAGAGGGTACCCGATTAATCTGGGCAGCTGCATTTCAAGAGAAATGTTAGTTTGTGAATCAGTGGGTGTATGAATCTGACTCACCACTCCTGCCTCTCACTAGAGACTCAGCTCTTATGTCAGAGATAATCCAATCTCATGAGACAAAGTGAAGGGAAGGATGGTTTGTCAAAAGCAAATGAGGATAGTGTCGCCTGTGCTATCCCACAGGCAGTGGTGACCCAGTTCAAGGCCGGGCACGGTGACCAAACCCCAGGTCACTCGGGCAATTACACACTGACACCAATGTGGTGGATGGCAAAATGTGTTTATTTCAACCTTGCAAGCTCTTGTATAACTTTGCTGACGTCATGGTTACGTCACTGCTTGTTCCTTATTGGCTATTGGCAAGGAGAGGCGGGGGCCCTATCTAACCGTACATCACGAGATCTTCCGATCGCCAGTCCCTATTCAACCACAGGATAGGAGAGACAAAGGTATTCCAGACCTCAGATCTAAGTTTAATGTTGCTAAAAAACAGTAAGAAATTATCAGAATTGATAGGGACAGCTCTGGAGTTTTATATCCGTTCTTCTGCCTACAAAAATCAGTCTTACAGCAAAATTACCAGGGTTTCACTTCAGTCATCCAAATCCAACCTTTGCCCATTTATCCTGCAGCACTTGTAAGAAATGGGAAGAGGTTCTAGGGATGAACAGCACACCATGTGCCACAGGTTAGCATCTTAAGCCTCACTGCATTTGAGGTTAATAACCAACAGAAAATTTCTTTGTAATATATTACAAAATCAATTATATGCAAAACCCTGGGACTGAGCCCATCGGAGACATTACCCTGAAAGTGGGACCTACCAGCCCACCTGTTCATATTTTGTTGTAAGAGGGCAAGGAATGAGAAGTTTCAGTCTTGATACTTACCTTCATATCAGTTTTCAAGTGCTGATTTTTGAAATTGATGTTTTTAAAAAAAAATTATTTTTGAAAGAAATCACTGATGAGGGAGATGCAACATACCAGCCCACACAGTCATCATTATGGCATCCCTAAAATAGAAATAAAAAGGAGCCTCAATGATTAAGAGGGTGGATAAGGGTTGCAATCATTAAATCACTTCTTGAACATTCCAATGGAATGCTTGTTTGCCTACATTTGAGCCCACAAAGTAGTGAGGAAGATGTATTAAGCAAGAAGCAGGCACTAGGAAAAATCATTTCCTCCCCAGCAAGATTAAAGGCATTTTCCCAGAAAAAAAATATTTATAAGAAGTAGTTTTATTTTATGCAAGAATAACCAGGTGCTTTATAGACAGCAGTATGAAATGCAATTTCTTTCAAATTAAGGGAGGTTATTTCCACCAGAAAAGTTCAGAGACCTTACCCTCTATGAATAAAAAAAGAAATCTGTAAGCAATCTAAAAGTAGTAGTCTTTTTCTTAAATAAAAACCCCAAGATTTTTATGCATCACAAGACAAAACCACCTGCACAACAAAAAGTTAATGGCTAAGTATCTAGAACTTAAATTTCCAAGAAAGCATCTTTGCTATTGAAAGACAATCTCCCATTCCTCTACTCAAATTTCTCCTGCACATTAAAAGAAAATTACCAGATTTAAGGAAAAACCATGACCATACCAAGCTTTGAGCACAACAAAACTGTATTGTATCAGAATGCACCCAGGTATCCATTTGAAAAGCAATACATAAGCAGAAAAAAACCCAAAAAAACAAACAAACCCCCCAAAACATAAACAACCAAAAAAGATCCCCCACCAAACAAAATCCAGTGGGCTATCAGAATAAGAAAGTACTGGGGTAGGACAAACATTTCTCTCCCTCCACGGACATCCATGAAATAGGGGTAGGGGTCCGTCAGAGTCCTGATTAGTAGCCCAACAGTTTTCAACACATTGTCAAGCTGAGCAGCCATCAGAAAAACCTCTCTTAGGTCTTCAGTCTGTATCCCCTCTTGCAGCTGGGCTTGGCTAGCCGCTCCCTGCTGACAGCAGTCTTCATTTGCTGCCTCTCTCATTAGCTAGCCACTTCACTCTGTCCTCCAGAGCCTTCCGCAGTCTGAGAACACCAGGAAAGAAGCAATTTATCTCTTTCTTTGCCATGGAAAGCAAAATATGTCCAAGAGCACAGCAGCTCCCAGGACATCAGATACAGTTTCCCCTCCATGTGCAGCCACAACTTACTACTACATTTACTATCACATTCAGCTTGCCTGATCAGCAATATATTTGTCATGCACTCTGATTGCACTGCTCTAAACACTAAGCAACAAACCAATTCCCTGAACTCAATACCAGTTTGCATGATACTTGTCTAAATCAGATCCTTCCTTTCCTGTGTAATGAATAAATTTTTAAAAATAACACTGGTATCCTCTTTTCTGTTAACATTCCCTGTCAGTTGACTGGAGAGGTCTGCTGTTAAGGAATTCCATTCTGAAACCCAGTTTTTAAACAAGCTCTACATACCATATAAAGATTTTGCAATGGTTATTCCATTAAACAGATCCTTTCAGGAGGCATACAGTCTGTAGACATTAGTTTGTACATATCAGTTGAAAGATCTCAAAGAGGTCAATAAAAAGAGTCAGCACAGCATACTGTTCTGCAAAAACACTTGTTCAAGTCCCAGAGGTAAAGCAGCAACCACAGCACCAGTTGGCATTTATTTTGGGGAGCAAGGAGGACAACTCATCACTGTGGTCAGGATTTCATGCTGGAAACACCTGAGCTGAGAGATCCCTACACTGTATTAAGGTGGACATGCACTGTCTTCACTTTTGATTTCAACCCTCTAAAGCACACCCTGACCACACCAGCTGGGTTTCATGAGGTTATAGGACAAATGAGCTGACAAACACAGAAATGCTCTTTATAATTACTCATCTTTCATTTGATAGAGTGAGTGAAGCTCTACACGTCTACTGGGAGCAAGAATTCACTTCCATAATGAAAACATACAACCTTATTTCCTTCTCATTCCAGTGAGGATTTTCTAAAATGATTTTTTTTTTTAAAAAAAAGTCCCTTGACTAAAAGCAAAATACATACCAAATAATTCCAAGATATGAGATCTTACCAGAAAAAGCATACTTTTCACTCAGCTTCCTCTCTTCCCAATGCCAGAAGTTTGTTGATTACAGGGAAGAAAATTTAATGTTAATACTGGTGTTCTTGTACCTTTTTTCACTGCAGAAGAAGACCTAGCAGCAGAGAAAATAAATAGCCTCTAAAAATATAAGTAGAATATGTGTCTGAACTTCAACAAAACAACTTGTTCCCGATTTTCCAAAAATTAATAGGTCTTGATCTCAAGATCCATTCAAAAATCCAAGATTTCAGCAATGGCTGCAGCCTAAAAAAGTCATTAAAGCTTCTTGCCTATCAAAACTTGGAACTCTAGAAGCAATTGCAAGATAACAGTCATAGGAAAGGGTGTAACTAAGTTCCTTACATATGTCCAAGACAAATTAAGTTCTCACTGCTAGTGAATTTAAATTAAGATATATGACCTCATGAGGCTGGTAATCTAGTGAAAAATTTGAATACAGAGAAAGAGGGGAAGGAAGAAGAAGGGGAAGAAGCTTTTTAGAAATAGGACAATGAACTACACAGTCATAAAAGCATTTCAAAGTGTACCATCCCTTGTTTCTACACTAAGAACTGGTTGTTTTACCCCTTCAACTATAAAGAAGCCCAAGTCAGTACCCCTTGAAGTAGTGTGTTCTCACCCCAAGGATTTTGCATGAAAATTCACTGCTGTACAGAAAAATAATTTTGTACATTTAGTTTTTTTTAAAAATAGAACTGTTTCTTCTTTATATTTTTCCCTCTCTATTTCTGTGTATATTTTATGATATCCATAACAGCACAGTTATGTACATATATAATTTATAATACATACATTTTTCCCTTTTACATACATGCAGTCAGAAAAGTTTGGGGAGCTGCTCTAAACGGTTCACCCACCGAAGAGAAATCTTAATATCTATAAAGTATTTAAACTATTCACAACATCCAGAACTACCACAATTTTCTATTCCAGCTCCAAGCCATTCCAAACCACAAACAACTCAATATCAGTACCATTTAAACACATCTAGCTATATCACAACCAAATTTTAGTGCAGGTTCAGTCTTATTGTTTCTTTATAACTTCTGAACTGAGTTAATCCATTTACAAGTACTTGAGGAAGATGAAGCTTTCTGTTATAGTCTCCCAAGTGGCTAGATCAAGGCAACAGCTTTCTGCGGATATTGAATGAAAAAGGGGGATATTTCTAAAGCTTGTACACAACCACCACCACTCAACAATAGCAGAGCAAGTTTCTTAAACTCTAAGATCGCAGCCTCTCTTCAGCTGAGGCAAATATCCTCCTGCCTCACCCTTTAAAAAAGAAAATAGCTTTTATCAATATGCATAGAGAACTTCTTCTGAAAATATTACCTCTAGAGCAGTTCTTATTTACTCAGCCTTAATTATGACTCAGTTTTTAGTATTTTTAGAGCCATACCAACAAGCAGAGATAGAGGTTGGCTTTCATCAACCAAAAATGCACCCAAGTACTGATGTACAATATTTGGTACTGTTTTGAAGACAAATGCACTCCAAAATACCATTCTAAGCCTGCTTAGAGCTAAGGCTCTAAGCGTGTTGCAGCAGACCTCTTATTAAGGGTAGGAAAGAGCCAAGACACAGGCTCTCATTCAACAACATAAAAAGGGTATCAGTTCATCTTTCTTCACAGCTCAGCCATCCTGACTCTGACTACAGCAAGCTCCTACTGCAGGCTCCAGCTACAGGCTCTGACTGCTGGCTCTCTCCTGCTGGGCCATGGCTTCCAGTGTTGGTTTGCAGACTCTGACCACAGCCTTTACCCAGCTCGACTGTGACTGCAGGCTCCAGCAGCAGCTCTGACTCCATCAGACCCACACTGACTTCAGAGCAGATCTTTCACAGCAGCAACTCTCTTCCTTGCTTTGTTCTTTATGCCTCTGAGAGTTCTTCCTTCTTCCTCAGGGCTCCTCTACCTCCTCAAGGTCCTCATGCTCAACATATTTTCTTTTTTTGCCAACCCACCCCTTTTATCACTTATCTTTCTTAGTCACAGCTGTGACCCATTAAGGGCAAGGCTGTTCCTCTTCTTTGGTAATTAGTACAGCCGTGACTTATCAGGGGCAAAGATGCCTGTAATCCCTTTTTCCACACCAAAGGATATTAGGAAAAAGTTCTTCAATGAAAGGGTGGTCAGGCACTTGAAAGGCTGCCCAAGGATGTGATGGAATCACAATCCCTGGAAGTGCTCAAAACTGTGTATAGCAGCACCTGGGGACATGTGGATTAGTGGTGGATTGTAGCTTTTCTGAAGGTTTACTTCTCCTGTCTTGCCCAGTGCCTTTTGATATTAATAAAGGAAAATATAAGTTGATAAACCATCCCCAGGCAGTGTTCCTATGCCACCCAAGTGTTCCTCTGTGGCTGCAAAGATCCTTTGGTAATTTGTCAAGAGATGGTGTGGCAGTGTAAAGAGCTATTCATCCTTACATCTAATTTTACATACATGCCACTTTCATTTCCTTCAGCTCAGCCTACCATTTGCCCTTTCATGTTCTCCTTTAAGCCGCTGGGAATTCAAAGCTATTTCAAAGCATAATTAGAGCAATCTGCATATAAAAGGCTGTGTGTCCTACAGAGGGATCAGCTGCATTGAAAAAAAAAAAAACAACCTCTTCCACAGAGGGAAAAATTAGGAGTTAATCCCTCAACTAAGATTCAGTAAAGTTCCTATGTTTTTCATCTGATGTGAACAGTCTGTGGATTCATAAAGCCACCAGAAAATTGTCTAAGTCAGTCTGAGAACACAAAAAAATTGCAGCTGCTACAAGGGACCCATAGTTTTAAAGCTTGCTGCAGGCTTGGGTGCTTGGCCAGAGTTTACAAAACCCAATAATGAATGGTGTAATATTGCTTAGGCCTGACAGTATCGTATCAAATTACTATTTAACAAAATTGAGATGCAGGAATTAAAACCACCAATGCTATACATGCTGCATCACAGAAATAAGTTTTTTTTCATAATATTCCTTAAGATGGACATGCAAACCTAACCTTATGAAATTTATAAAAACACTAAAAGTCAGAGTGTTTTTTATTTCCCTTACTCGATTTACTCACTTATCTTAAAATTTATCAGATAGTTAGAAATATTTATTATTTTAAGTTTAAAGTTGAGTTGCAGAGGGTCACAGGACTTGAGAAAAATGACCATAAATTAAAATTGAAATATTTGCAACATAATCATGAATGATTGTAGTACCAATTTTCTGGGATTATTTTCCAGATGTGGTTTACCTAACACACAGTAGAGTCCTTCTCCAATTCTCTAACTTTCCTAGGATTATGTTTTTTGGGAATTATGTTTCTGGGATTATATTTCAGAGGTGGTTTCCCTACCACATAGCTTTCTCTTCTCTCTAATTTTCTAGCCTCCTTTCCCACCTCCCGCCTACTGAAGTGTCATCAAATTCTCCTTCACGCCAGTGACCTTTCATTTCTCTTTAGAATCACACTCCTTCATCACCTTCTCTCTTCTTCATAAGTTTGGACAGTCTGTAGAGATTGTTTGCAAAGGAGAGTAAAGGTACTGGGGAAGCAGTTCCAGCAGAGCTGCCTTTTGCCTCTCCCACTCCCTTCTGCAAAAGCAGCCAGCCAGTCCACCCTCCCTGAATGATATGCTGCAGGCAAAACCATGCTTTTCTCTTTCCATAGGAAGGGCCTGGTGATGAATGTTTGGTTGAGAAGAGCATCACAAGTTAAAACCTATATTATGAATGATAATATTGATATGAATGAAGGATATTTAGAAGTGCAGAGATGTGTGACTTTTCTATAAAACTATATTGTGAAGAGACTGGAATGCAAGATTTAATTTTAAAAATGGAAAAGATACCATAACAACTTAGAGAAATCTGTAAAGAAAAAGCAGGAACAGTACAACTAACATTTCCATATGTATAGCTTCTTAGAAATAAAAGACATGTCTGTTAAGGTTTATCTTTTTTTTTTTTTTTTCTTTTCTTTGAGAAAGATATTGCATTGATTTTTAAATTGTAAGAAAAATTTTTCAATATAGGTTCAGCTCTGATTAAATTTTTCTAGGTCAAATAGTGGTAGTGAAATTAATAACAATACTGCTTTAGTTATAAACAAACTTTAAAACATGCCTCTGATTATAGGCAGTTCCAGTCTGAGCATGTATTGGTAAATATGTGTAGCGGGCTGACCCTGGCTTGATGCCAGGCACTCACCAGAGCCATTCCATCACTCCTCTCTGCAACTGGACAGGGGAAAAAAGTATATGAAGGGTTCATGGTTTAAGGCAAGGACTGGGAGAGATCACATGCCAAATACTGTCCCAGGCAAAATAGACTCAAATTGGGAATATTAATTGAATTTATTAATTACAAAATCAGAGCAGAATAAGAAAAAGTAAAATATTAAAAACACCTTCCCACTACCCTTCCCTCCTTCCCCACTCTACGTCCTCCTCTGCAGCTGAGCAGATAGAAGGAGGAGGGAGTTGAAAATCAGTTCATCACATATGGTTTCTGCTGCTGCTTAAGGAGAGGAGTCCTTCCCGTGCACCAGAAGGGGGTCTCTGCCACGGGAGACAGCTCTCTGTAAACTACTCCAGTGTCAGTCCATCCCACAAGCACCAGCTCTCTGCAAACTGCTGTGACAACAGTCCCTCCTCCCCAGGGTGCACTCCTTCAGGCATGGCCTTCTTGAGCCTCGATGCCCCACAGGGTCACAAGGCCTATCAGGAAACCCGCTCTAGCAGGGGCTCCTCTCTCCTGGGGTCTGCAGGTCCTTGCTGAGAGCCTGCTTCAGCATAGGTCTAAGGGGTCTCCAGGGGCTGCAGGTGGATCTCTGCATCCCTGTGGATCCATGGGCTGCAGGGCACAACTGCTTCACCACAGCTGCACCACAGGCTGTAGGGGAATGCGCCTGTATCTGCAGCATCTCCTGCTCTCCTTCCCCTCTGACCTTGGTGTCTGTGGGGCTCTTCCTCTCACATCTTCTTACCCTGCTCTTCTCTGGTCACAATTACAACTGCACAATAACTTTTTTTTTTTCCTTTCTTCTTAAATCTGTTATCAGAGAGGTGTTACCACATTTCTAATTGTTCCAGCCTTAGCCAGTGGCACATCTGTTTGGAGCCAGTTGGCATTGGCTCTGCTGGTCATGGAGAAGCTTCCAGCAGCTTCTCACAGAAGCTACTCTTGTAACACCCCCCCACCCCCCCAATTACCAAAACTTGGCCACACTAACCCAAAACAATTTGTACTACAAAAAATAAAATGCTGGTAAAATGATTACAAGTAGGAGAGAATTTCTCAGAAGATTATGATAGCAGCATTCAGTCCTGATTAAAAGTGTTTTAGTGCTTGTTATTTGCAAATGCAATAATTTCCCTTTATTTTAGAATCCCACATATTTTAAAGGAACTTTACTTCAGGTTTTTAGCATAGAGCTATTGAAGCATATGGTAATCCCAGTCCCAAACACTAAAATGTGCCTGTCTGTGCCAACTCTTAATTACCAGCTCATTAACACTCAGGTGTCAATTGCTGATGGCAAAGGCAGTACTCAGTTGGCCTGGTTTCTGTCATGCACAATGTAATTAAATTGACCTCTGCAAAAAGAGCCCTGTAGTTGCCTGATACCACTTGGACACCCATTGCTGCAATAATCACAATCATGTAATTTAGTGAATCACAGAGTGTAATGAGGGAAAGACTCTGGAGAGTACCAAATTGTACTTGTATATGTAATAATGACTTTAAGGACAATTAGGGAAATAGTCTCTGCTCTGTTTTCTTCCAAGCTAGTAATGACCTGCAGTAACTATTTGAGTTTCTATTGTTGATTTAAAACTTTCACTGCTATTTTCTGTTTTAAAATAATTGCTGGCAGTAACTAAATTGTTTAAAAAAAGAAATTAAATTTTCTGCCACTTTTGGTTGGGGTAGAGTTCATTTTCTTCATAGTACCTGGTATGGGGCTATGGTTTTGGATTTCTGCTGTGGAGAGTGTTGATAATTCAGGAATGCTTTTGCTATTGCTGAGCAATGCTTACAGAGACAGACAAGTCACTTCCCTGGTAAGGACTCCAACTTAGGCACCAGCATCTGCCTGTGACTTCACTTTCAGTATTGTGTGCAGTTTTAGGCACCACAATATAATAAATTAAAAGAAAAAGAAGAAAGAAAAAAATCTTTGTACTGGTTCTGGCCAGGACAGAGTTAATTTTTGCAGTAGCCAGGAGGGGCCATGGCTAGGAGCCTGAGTTTATTTTAAACTACCCCACATCTGACATAGGAGGTGGGGAGGAGGAAGAAAAGGGTCCCTTTCAGTCAGGCCAGTTGTGAAACAAGTAGCAAGGGTAGCCCCAGGTTCTGAATGGTAAAAAGTCACACTGGTGAATCATTCACCTCTCTTCTACACTCTGGTATCATTATTGTTTCTGTTATGTTTGGTTTTATTTCACTGCTGTTTCCAGCAATGGTTCTTATTTCAATCCACGATCTTTACCTTTTGTGTCTCCACTTCTTCTCTCCATCCCCCTACAGAAGGAGAGAAAGGGGAGTGAGGAGTTCATGAGCAAGTGTGTGGTTTGGAGTGTTTTAGTGGGAACACTGGATTGAGGAACATTATTGCTAAACCACAAAAAGCTATGAGAAAGTGTCCAAAGCTGGGCTACAAAGATGTTGAAGGATCTTGAGGGAAAGTTGTATGAGGAGCAGCTGAAGTCACCGGGATTACTCACCCTGGAGGAGAGGAGGCTGAGGAGACTGCAGAAGAGGGGGCCTCACAGCTATCTACAGCTTCCTGACAAGGGAAAGAGGAGGGGCAGGCACAGATCTCTCTGGTGACCAGTGGCAGGACTGTTGCAACCCACCTCTGAGGCTGGTTCATTAAATGAAACAGATTCATTGCTAAAGGATCCCCTGGGATGGAATAAAGAGAAATTATGCTAAATAACCAAGCAGCTAATTTTATTAGAACAACCTCTTTGAAATCATAACTGGGGGGAAAAAAATGGATTGGAAAAGGGGTGTATAGCCATTCTGGGATGTGTGGTCACCCTGAGAGGAAATTGTAAAGGGAGAACTAGGGAAAGAGAGGTAGAAGAACTAGAGGGATATCCCCATCCATGGCACCAGCAATTGTTGTCTGGGGTTGCGACACACAGTCCTGGTCCATTTGGGGTGGGGACTTTACTGTTTTTTCCAGTAAACATTCCAATACCTACCCTGGAAGCAGTTCTGGGCATGCATCTTCTTGAGAGGTTTGGAAGTCTGGTGGCATTGAGAGGTCTTAGGAAAAGGAGGCTTTTGAGATTGAGTTTATGATATTGAAGTTTTTTTGCCTAAATGAAACCATCAGTATTTGAAGTCCATGTAATCTTGACCTGCTTCTTGGCCAGGTAAGCAGGTCTACCAATCATTTCAGTGATGCTTCAGTTTCAGCTTTCCCTGATACAATTTTCTTTTTCCCTGTATTATTTAGCAGGTTACTGCCTTATCCTAATGGGGTCATCTAATGTTGATGTCTAAACTTGAATGGGATCAATCTAGGCTACGGCATGCAACAATTCAAACTTGCAAAGTTCCAAAAGGTCAGACACACCTAAACTTGAGTATTTTGTCTTCATTAGTTTTGAAGGCTAAGAGTCCCCAGACTCATCTCTGTTCTTACAAAAGTAGTGAAACTACACAATTGATATTCTGGTGAAGAAAAAAATCAAAATTTCAAACCTTTTTCATCCCTGCTTACCCTCTGTTACCAGGTCATCTTTCATACGCATATTTTATGAAGTACAACTTAATTTCAGTACCACATAGATTGAATTCCCACTTCTCACTGTGGGGTATTTTCCCTGTGGTCCTTTTATTGGTTGTCTAAATCCTGCTACTGACTTCAATAATTAAACTGTTACAAGTGGATATCCTATGTACTACTTTTTTACAAATATTGATAAATAAAAATATTATGTCCTCATCCAAGTATGGGTAAGAAAGGACATTTTGTCTTTTTACTGATTCATTGTATGCATTTCATTAATCAGCAAATCACACAATATGAAGCAGAACTTTTTTGATCCATGTAAGTAACCTTTTTATATATACTACGGAATGCCAAATGTATTTTTGAGGGGAAACTGGATGGTGTAAATTTGTAACACATGCTGAAATGTAAAAATTCAAGACTCTGCAAGTATTTTGCATATAATAAAAATATGCATCTTAGATCTTTCTTTTACACTGACATCAGTGGGATATCTAAGCCCTGGGCTTGCATATGACTGATTCAGTTGTCATGGTGAATGTTTAAAAAAACCACCACCAAAGAGTGCACGCCATCTGATGAAGAGTTACTAAATTGGGAGAACAAAAGGAAAGTAAAAACTCTAGCTTTCTGAGAGTAAAGTAAATAGATTTGCTGACAACTTTATGCAAAACATGTAGAAGAAACAAAATAATTTCTAGACATGTTACAAAATCTGAAGAATAGATGAAAGCATTTTGTGTGATGATGTGTTTATTAAAGATTGTGAATTCTGGAGAAGTGATCCATTTAACAAAGAGAAAGCAATGTTGTGAAGAGATTAGGAACAAAAGAGAAGGATCCTTCCTAAAGAGTGGCAGACCATCAAGGAAAGATACTTCCCAGTGAAATGCTGACAGATATAACAGATGAGACTCTATCAGTTGAAAGTTGCACAATCTACAAACAAGCAGAATTCAACATTGTTTCATGCATGTTCCTACCTGCAAAATAGTGATCAGTATGAATTGCATAAATATGCAGCTAAGAGAGACAGAAAAATTCACAGTACCCTCCCAGCAGACATCTGTAAATGTGTCTTGTTTTTGTTGAACAATGAAAGCTTAATGTTAAAATAAATGTGATGGAAATGCTGTATCTGTAAATATGGGAGAAAGGAAGTCAGCTCTTACTTAATGCAGTAACTTTGAGATATGTTGAATATTCCCAGCACCCTTTTTACCTGTGATTGCTCAGAATTTTTTAAAATAATTGTTCATAGATAATACTCTGGTTCTGTCCAGCAGAGGATTAATTATTTCAGAATCCAGGAGTGGGGCATGGAGGCAGGACCCAGAGGGTATTCTATGCCACCTGGCATCATTTTCAGTTTGGGGTAAAGGGATGTGGTTGGGTATTGACAGGCTCCACAATGTATAGTGGTGAGCATTTGCATGTGATTCTCTCACCACCCCATCCCCCTGCACACTTTTGTTATTAATATTGTAGGTATTGCTGTTTATTTTCTTATTTCATTGCTGTTTCAAGCACCTTGTTCTTTTCTCAACCCATGATCTTTTCCCTTTGTGCCTCCCGTTCTGTCCATCCTGCTGCAGGGGGAGGGTGAGAGGGAGGGCCAAGCGAGAGGGAGAGGGAGTGAGCAGTGCATGGTTTGGGGTGGTTTCCATGGGAACACTAAATTGGAGAATACCACTCTTAAACTGTGACAGCCATTAAGCACTTTTAGATAAAAATTACATTCAACATCTGATTTCTTTTTGGCTGCAAGTTGTGAAGGACCCACCCTTCAGCCTGAGTAGAGACCATGGGACAGTTGCACAGGAGTGGTCTGCTCCCCAGTTCATTCAAAGGCAGGTACCCAAAGGGAGGGTCCATGCCCAAGTCCCAGCAGAGTGAGCTCGCTGTGCAAAGAAGTAGATGGTGTTATCCCCCAAACAGGAGAGTTAACTACAACCTTCTGAAAAACTTTTGCTTATTGTTGTAGCTATTGTATGACATAGGCATGCATAAACAAACCTAATAGAAATGCCTGACATTTTAAAGCATTTTCCATTCAGTTTTGAGAGGTAATACTCTATACCAATGCAGACAGAAGTACCCAGATATGTGCACAGAACTTGCTCCATATTCCTCAAACAATATTGTTAGTTACTCATTCACTACCTGTACTGTCCATACCACTCCATGTCTACTCTGTTTTGCCTTCTCCCCTTAAGGAAGTAAGCCATAATTTTTGTCTGTGTATGTTTATCCCTTCCAACAGGATTTCCCACACTTTCTGATCATAACAGCTGCTGGTGATTTAACATACAAATGTCAGCCAGAAATCAGCAGGCCACAGGGTGTCATTTTTTATGTTATTTTATCTTTGATTTTGTCCATTCACAGAGCAATAAAGGGAAGGACGGTACTGATGTAATTCAAGGTGATAAGCAGATCCTTCTGACTTGAATGGGCTTCTTGTGATCTTCCACATTATTTAAATGTTCAAAGTCTACTAAGGTTTTGATCTTAGAAAGAGATTTCCTCCCAATTTAGATCCTGTGTGTTGAAAAAGTGCAAGGGGAATACAACAGTGTTAAAATACAAGATTAAGTCCAGAGAGGTACTCTCACCAGCATCAAGACAGAACAGTGTCTGTTGCTCTCTTCTTTCTTCTTTGAAAACCCTAAGGGAACACAAATCATACAAATCTTGGGAATAGAATGGGAAGAGAGAGAGATCTCTACTTCTAATAGTATAATCTGAAATAATATAATCCTAGTGTATTCTGGATGGCTGATGACAAATTGACAAACTTCTGGTATATTCAGCCTATCTCAAGAATGCAGAGTGATTCATTCAGACACCTTTTTATATTAGCTCATTTCTTCTTCCTTAAGTTCTGAGCTCTATGCTACAACTTTGAGAGGGACCCATACCTTACTTTTTAATTCAGTTTTAATTCATTGATTATTTATGTTTATTCATTCAACTATAAAATTGTAGTTCTACATAGGTATTTGGTATTTTGATTGATGTGTTAGTTTGTTCTCTTTACAATGGACCTCTCAAGGCAAGATGTTGACCTGAAGTAAGCTAAGAATCCATGTTTATGCTCCTTGGTTTATTTAGATGAAGCTGGAATTGAAGAAAGACTTTACCTGCATGCCAACAAGTACACAAAATTCTTCAAATTAATTTGTTTTCATATGTCTCTCATTATCTTACTTTTTCAAAGTGCTTGGTCAGGCCAATTTAAATGTCTCAGAAGGGGGTGAAATAGGGGAAAGAGGAAGACAGAGTTTTCTCTCAGTCATATGTCTGCAAGGTGTTCCTTTGTAAGAGCAAGCCAGGACCAAGTAAATAAAATGAAGAACTTGAGTAATATTAGTGACAACATATGCACAGGATACACTCTTGTTTGATTTATTTGAAATAACTAATGTTATGCAATCTAAATACTCTAGTATTTCAACAACATAATATGAAGGAAATTAAATTACTGCAAAACAAAACTGCATCTCAAAATGAAATATTCTTTTTCCACCACATTTGGAATCTCCGTTTTACAATGAAGGCATATTGTGACTGCTTTATTACAGTCTCTGAGAACAGATAAGGTCAACCGGTACTGGTAATGGCTTTTAAAGTGCTGATCCTGAAGCAAGGCAAGAAAATTTGGAACAAGGACTGTCTGATGTCAGGGTGCTTAGGGAATGGGGCCTCCCCCAGGGGTGGCAGGATGAGGTCTATCCCACTCTCCCAAGCAAAAACCAGGTAGAGACAGCCCCAACCCTGGGCACTGACCACCTCCCTGGGGACAGAACTGGGACAAGGAAGGGCTGAAACACTGGCCCGTGGTAGAGGTCAGCATCAGGCCTGTCAAGGGTACCCAGGGCAAGAGGCAGCCTTGGGAAGTCTAAGGCCATCAAAGCAGCCCATGGGAATCTGAGGGTTGGAAAATCTTTTTCTACCAGCAGTTCTGTAGGCCACATTGTTATTTTATGTTTTCTCTGTGTCCTTGCAGTTTACGATACTGGTGTGCAGCCACTTGCTCCATGGAAACGACTCAACTGGTACGGTAATTTTGTTGTCATCAACAGGATGACTCAGGAAAAGCCTCACAGAAAATGTATTTAATTGTCCAGAATCTTTGAACTTTTAAAAATTTGCCAAGTAAATACCAGGTAAGTCCCTCCCATCAATGCAATTATCTTAGTGTAGGATTTTTAGACTCCACTTGCCACCATTAAGTCCAAACACTTTCTGATAAAACATTCATCTACATGATCAGCATGTCAGGGGTGGTTTGTTCTTGATCTCCCCCTTTGGAAGAAGAGAAAGCTCTCTGCTATATGTCTGCTGCCACTCTGTGTCATTTACAAATACCTACTGAGCAAAAACTTTTTGCACAGTACTACACACTCACTGGAGAGCAAGCAAATGAGTCTGTATTTAATTGGTGGTAAGCCATGGGAGGTGACAAGTGTGCCTAGTTCCTGAATCAAGAGATGTTTAAATGCTCTTGCAGACTACAACTGTAGAAAAGGAGATGATCCTCCAACTTGCTGTTTAGAAATTCTAAGCTGGGTGTGGATTCAGAAATTATGTGAGATGGAAAGAACTGGATCGATATTTCTCACATCCTGATAAAAATTCCAGTAGTCATACATCTGCCCAGGAAATCTTAGATATAGTCTTTAACATTGTAACAAACATTGTAACAAAATGGGATTCTATTTCTAGAAAACGTGTATTGAGCAGAAAACTACGAGACAAAAAAATGCTGATGTAGGCCCTTATATGCCATATGATCATAGTATTTGCTCATAATCTTGGCTGCTGAGGACAAATGCTTCTTTAGTAAACCAAATTTCCTTTTCCCAACCCTCTCTAATCATCAAAACCAAAAGGATTTAGGCTCTGAGTGGAAAGATGAAGAGCTCTTCATTTTTCTCTTTGAAGCCATCTAATTTTGAAAAGAATAATTATATATTCTTTTGACAGATAGACCAAGGGCACCAAATTGCATATTGCTCTCTAGACTGCTAGTTAGTTCATTAACCTGGATGTGGGGAGAGCTCAGTATGGTAGCACCCATGTGATTCTGCATTATTTTATTGAATAGTGGCTGTTGTGGTGGCTTTTTTCTCTCATTATTTTGATTAAGGAACTAAGTTCTGTTCTCACCTCTGCAGTATGAAGTTTCTCAGTTATGCCTCAGGAAAATAAGGATAGTGATGCAGGCATCTGTCATAACACTGGAGTATATTTTGGTTACTAATAAAGGATATAAAAGCACACAGAACAGCAGTCAACAGATCTATCTTAAAAATTCTATCTTAAAAAATCTATCAATAAAAATATCTATCTTTAAAATAAATATTTTTTCAATGTCCATAAATTTGCCAGTTCTGACACTTAAATTGGGATGAGAACATAAGATCTTTTGAGATTTTTTTTTCCCCCTGAAGCTTCAGATCTGTGAATATTAGCAACATGTTCAGTAAAACAACAGATTTAAATCTGTAAATGAAGAACTAAACACCTATAAAGTTTGGATGCAAATTGTGGTTTCCAGTTTACTTCAGATAGAAAGGAAACAGGAAAGCAATTTCCCCAGTCCAGTGAATCAGTGAGCAGACTTCAAATATTTTCTGTTACTACATTTCATGTCCTTCTTTCTGAGCAGTGGTAGGTTTGGAAATTATTTATATAAAAAAGAAAAACAGTAAGCTACTTAATTTTACCATAATCTTCTCCTAATTAAGGGGTACTTCTCAGATCAGAATTTCTAAATAGAACAAGATTTCTTTAACAATAAAATAAAATTAATTCCCTGTATTGTGACATGGGAAATGACAACAGAAATCAGAGTATCAAAATTATACCCAGAAGCCTTAATCACAGTTTCTATATGATAAGGTTTACTTGAACTCCATCCATAATTATAAAGGAAAATTTAAGCTAAACTGGTAAGTCTATTACTTTACTATTCATAATGACAAGAAGTCCTCAAAAATAGCTGACATAAATGGTCAAAAGCACAGTGAAACATCACCCTTTAAATAGTAGTATTTGAAGCAGAATATATAGTAATACATCTGGAAGGAACTCTGTAAATTCTTAATTTTTCACAATAGGATGAGGAATGTTCCAGAATGTTCCTATCGCCAGGGAGATGCTGGATTCTGGGACTGCCCTCCTTCTAATACCCTGGAAACAGGTAAGAAAAGTATGATACCTCACATATATGCCTCAGTCATTTTATTTCAACTTAGTTGTAATCAATCTCATGCAAATGTGTACCTTGAGTGCCAAGAAGCAGATTCATTTTTTGTTTTGGAGGTTTAGTTGGCTTGTTTATTTTTTAACAGACCACTTCAAGCAGCTCATTGAGGTTTAATGATATTATTACAAAGTATATTGCATATACCCCCTAGATGATATTAATTACGTATCTTTAACTTCCAGCACACTGTCTTTCTTCTCTTTGTTGACAGACATAATATAAATCAGAGCCTCTCTCAAAAACTGAATGGCTGTGAGCTCCAAGGACATCATTTAGCTTCATCTTCAGGGGATTGAGCAGGAGAATGTTTGCTTGCATTCTTGGTTGTTAGGTTTTTTTAATATAGTGTAAGCCACAACAAATATATTGCTCTCATGGTGAAATTCTTCTCAATATTTATGTTCCTGAACATAACTCAAAACACTATTTGAGTATCAACAAATGTCTGTGAGACTAGGAAGGGCAGAGAGCATTTTCTCTCTCTTCCTCTCCTTTTCTTCTTCACATAGGAACAGCACCACACCACTGCTTTTCCATTAGCATCCCATAATGCTTTAGCCCTAAATTATTCTGATACCTGGTTAGAAAAGCTGTGGTTATGGGAATGGAACTACTAGGAAATTTTGACATCAGGCTTCATCTAGATCTTTTTTCTCTGAGATTATTCTCAACAATTGGGAAGACCCTCCCTCCACTGAAGTGAACGTGCAAACCATTCAGAGGATTGCTTTTATACTCCGAGTATGTTAGACCAGCAAAGATTACAGAAAACATCTTTAGCCAAGTCTGAAAGGAGATAATGTTCTTAGAATCTGTTTGTTACCTTCCAGAGCAAAACTTTATGAAACATCCACGATGTTGAGGTTTATATTTTTTTTGCTTATATTGTTCATGTTTTCAACCAACGATTAGAGCAGTATAGGAAAACTCTGTTCCAATCAATTTTTAGTTGTCTGTACTTCTGCATAGTAAAAACATAAATCTGTCTTTTCAAGACTGCATTTCTGTTTGTATCTTAATAGAAAACCTAAACATTTATATCACTTAACACCTTGTGTCATTTTGCTTTGAGATAAAATTATCAGAAATGTCTGTTTCACACTGACACATAGCCATCCAGACTTTCAAATTTCCAAACTGGTCTTTGCAGCTTTTTAAAAAGCAAAGACAGTAAAGTTTCCTTTTTCTGATGTCAAATAATTTTATCACAGGCTGCTCTTGCTTAAAAATCCATAAAGAAAGAAACAAAAACTTCATTTTACTCTCCTTCAGATCACTGCAACTTGGGCCACTGCCCTTAATTGAATTAGACTCTGATGCATATAAAATACAGCTCAGTTTTGCAACCTGGATGTTTGGATCCAAGACTTCTAAAACTTAAGCTTGGTTTGGTTACATTCCCTTTATCATGTAGTGGTAAGGCTTTGTCATAGGATACATCATTCTCCAGGGTTAGTGCAAATCAAAGATGAATTACCCAAAATATGCTTTTAAGTTGAGCATCAGATGAACTTTAATCTTTGAAGTGCATGTATTTGAAAGCATTTTCTTTTCTTAAATGTTTGACTTAACTGTTTTTTCCATAATTTATTATATAGATCAGTATTTAAGTATATATTCACCTGTTTGTCTACATCTCTCTTCCACAGAAATGGTAAACATTATCTGAATCATGTTTGCAATTTTTGATATCTTCTGCTTGCCAAAAGTGGTTACCATCCAGAGGACACTTTAATTAGTGCTGACACAGTGAACAAGAAAACTTTAGCACAGCACCTTTCATCTTGACTCAGCAAGATTTTCAGCAGTTGTATTTACAGTTTTTTGACAGGATGCTTCCTAAGGAAAGCATTTGCCTTCTGGAGAGCTACACCCACAGAGATTTCAATTTTTTCTTGATGTCTGTCAATATCATGAACTTTATTAACAAATTCAAATTCAAAAACAATTTCAGTTCAAGAAATCTGACCAAGTTAGTTCTTGCTTATTTCTTACATATGAGGATATCTACAAAAACACAGATGCTCAACAATGAGTTGTAATGACTGTGTATATTTGTTTATATATATATGTATCCATTTCCTAGAGACAAAATAAAATGAAGGAGCTCATTAAGAATTTGATCTCTAATTATAGGGATCGGTGCAAAGGATTTGATTCACAATATCAGAATTTGTCATAGCACAATATTATGATAAAGTCCTACTGTCTGTTTTACATTACTGCAAATAGAATATAATAAAAAACTTTCTACCCTTTATAGACATCTGATGCAAATTATTTGCAATAAAATTGTAATAACTAAATGTATATAAAAGATACTTTTGGCCCCTACACCTTTGTACAGGTTTTAATTCAAATTTAAATCCAAATGCCATAAAACTCAAGACTGGAACAGTGGCAGGATATGATGAGCTTTCTCCAGGTAAGACATACAAATATTTAACAGCCTTGCAAAATTGCAATTGCAATTTATCAGCCCAGGAAGACTATCTATTTATCCACCCTTTACCCTGAGGAATGATACTACTTTAAAAAGGAATGAAAAAACCCCCTCTTTCTGTGAGCAGAAACATTTTGGAAGTAAAAAAGAGTTGTAGGCTTGATTGTGGGTGTAACACATGAAGAAGGGGCTGAATTTACTTCTTGAATGCAAGATCTCCATTCTACACTAAGGAACATGTCTAGTTTTGTAGTAACCTAACATGTTTTTACTCTTTTGTTTACATTTACTGATGTAAGAAAAAATCCCATGGCAACTTCCCAGAATTTGAACAGTAGTTTTACACACACACACACACATCTCCCCCACTATATAGAGGCTATAATGCAGGAATCTTTAGGAATTGTATTTATCTGTGTATTTTATTTTCACCTAGTTTTGCAACAATACTGATGAAAAATTACTACACCTTGTTCCGGTAATTTAAGAATATGTTCATGGAAGTACCTTTCCCTGACAGGCATTTTAGCAAAAATTTGCTTTAAAAAAAATTTGGAATTTTGTTTCAAATAGTGAAATGTTTTAGTATTTCTAAGTTTTGGAAGAATCTATCTGGAAGAAACTAAAGTCTGATTTTGAAGAATTTTAATCAGCAAGCTACTTAGAAATCTATTGCTACATATCTAAATCAGGAACTGAAAAAAAAAAAAAAGAAGATTCACAGACCTGATTCCATATTGTTATCTTTTGTAAGACCCTGTCTTTGTTTGAACTCTAATTTACTCCAAAGACAGTTATTCTCACAGGCAGCTTGTTCTATTATGCTCATATATTGTAAATTTGAACATTAAATATTGCTTTGAAGAACTAATTGAAGGCTAGAACATTCTTATCCCTACAGCTGTGCACAGATTACCTCCTCCAAAGCTTAGCGTGCCCCACTAGGAACATTACAGAACAACAGGACTGAGAGCCTTTTCTGTGCTTTTACTCTGAGGCAAATTTAAGTACACTTATATCATCCCTTACAGGTGTTTTGTTGAACTGTCCTCAAAAACCTACAACGAAGGAGATTCCAAAACCTTCCCTCTCTCAGTTTTATGTGTATCAATCTTTCCCCTTAATATCCAAACTATTTCCTGATTATTTTCGCTCACTGTTGGGTCCAACATACAAAGGAGAGTCCTCCAATATTTGCACCCCATGTGCTCAGAGGAAAAGGCATACACACACATAGGCTGATGTCTGGAGGCACTCAGAGACCTGTCCCTGCAGGCGAGCACCCTGCAGCACCATGGAATATGGGGGAGATGCTGAATGAGGCAACTTTAATGGCAGGTGGCCAGATACCCCCCCAGAACAAAGAAACAGGACAAACTGAGCCTCTGCATTGCCCAATTTGCCCTTCTCTTGGGACAGCAGCTATGTACTGGATTTTAATGCATCCCAAGGCTTGTGCCAGCAAATGTTAGTGCACTAAAACTCACAGTGAGCAAGGGGAATCAGCAAAAGCTACAGCTTTATCTCAAGAGCTCAGGCTGTAGTACTTCAATCCTTCCTTTTCCCTGACAGTTCTGCATCCTACCACACCCTCTAGGACTCTCCCAGTGAACTGAGAAGGATTTCTGTGTACATATGGACCAATGTTGATGGTATTTACCTTTTAATAAAAAAAAAGAAGATTAATAAATCTGTATGTATGTCACAGTTGATGGAAAGAGCTCCGTTTTGGAAATGAATGACAAGACATTATATGGGTAATATTTTTTTTCAGAATAAAATGGCATGCAAAATGTGAACAGAGTTTCATAAAATAGAAACACTTTGGCTGTTCATGAAATAGAAAAGTAAAACCATTTCCTTTTTCCTCCCAAAGATCAAAAACAACCATAAATTACAATATATGTCTGCATTAAAAAGTTACTTAGAAATGGGTTTAAGAATGGTAAGGACTTCCTTGTTTTAAAAGCAGAAACAAGAATCTGACAATCTCCTTTAAATTAAATATTTGTCACAAATCCTATTGCTTTGGTTCATAAAATAAATGAAGCCTGTAGGCAACTTAAAGGCCTGCTACCTACAGCAGGGGGAACATTTCACTATTATATTTGCTCATATCAATAACTATTGAAGTTGTTTGGGGGATTTTTTGATTGAGCTTTTTATATAACATACATTTTTAAAAGGATTTCATGAAGCAATTTTTCGTTATACAGACATGCTAGGTGTGCACATTGAAGTGTTTAATAAGCTTCTTTTTTTGTTCTGTTTGGAATATAAAATTAACAACTTCAGGGCCTAGTCCACTAGGTGTACAAAGAACTCATGGAATTTGATCAGGAATGTTGGATTCCCAGTTTATATTTGGATCCACAGCAGGATGGTTTTCATACAGGTGCTTTATATACTCTTATCTAATAGAAACTGCCATTACAAAGAACAAAAAACCAAAAAAACAACCAAAAAAAACCAGAAAAAACCAAAAACCAAACAAAATAGAACCAACAAACAAAAAAAAGAAACCCAA
Organism: Regulus satrapa; assembly: GCA_013396955.1. Classification (NCBI taxonomy): domain Eukaryota; kingdom Metazoa; phylum Chordata; class Aves; order Passeriformes; family Regulidae; genus Regulus; species Regulus satrapa. The sequence continues at coordinate 80,031 of VWZN01006338.1, read as the reverse complement.
ATTCTATGATGACATAGCAGTGACCTCTCACACATCCCATGGCAGCACTGGTGGGAACAACAGAATTCCTATATAATGGCATGATGCAAATCCCACTGCAATCAACAAAACGTTTTCTCTTGTTTTCCCTAATATTGGATCATCAGTAGGAATTTGTTTGAATTTGGCTAGACATTGGGTGGCAATGCAGTGTGCTCTCATCTGTTGTCATTATTTGACATATTAAGGTACAGTGAGAAAAAAAATCAGAGCACCAAAAAAAAAAAAATTACTAGATTTTTACATTTAGTAAATGGTACTTAAACTCCATGGACATGAAAGTAGTTTTAAACTTTGCCTTTAAAATTTTACTTTTTTCAATATTCCATAGAAAAGAAATGCTCTCTAAGATACTGCTTCAGACCACAGAATTATTACAGAACATAAAGATGATATGCAAGGACTTAATCCTTTTCATAGCAAAGATGGTGGCTGACACCATTTTAACTCCAATGGGACAGGGGTCAGCTCAGAATGTGCCATCTTCCTAATTGGAAATCTCCTCTGTGATAAAAGCGTCTGGCATATACTTTGTCTTAGTAATTTGAAATCTATCAACAACTATTTCTAGCCACAAGAGAAATATTTTTAGGCAATATATTTGTATATATTCACAAAACTACGTTAAAGAGAGATGTGTGGGTGTTTGTGTATGTATGTATACATATTTATGAGCTTGGATGATTTTCTTTAAATACTTAACTTCACTTACATTATATCTTACATTGCAAAATGTACAGACACCCAGTGTTCTTTTTAACAACATATACAGGTGAATTTATAGAGCCTTATAAAAAAGATCTTGTGATTCCAAATTAAAAACCATAGAAACATAATCAAAATAATGGAGAGTGCTTTATACCTCTGATAGTACATAACGCTCATTCGGGTAATATTGACAGCTGCATCTTTGGCATTGAAAATTCCTTACAATTTTTTTTGACAAAATGTTGTTGCTTTCAGCTTTTTTTTTTT
>VWZN01006338.1:46182-71197 GCA_013396955.1 Regulus satrapa | reverse complement strand
TTTTTTTTTTTTTTTTTTTTTTTTTTTTTTTTTTTATGATCTATTACTTAAAGAAGTTTGCTAAAGCGTTGCCAATAATCTTTTATGAATATTCCATTAATGGCATTATAAAAAGAGAGTGTCTTATCCAGGCCAATAAACTTGGTACACAAACATAAAATGAACATTTTACTCTTATATCTTTTCCCATTAATTAGTTTTTAGGGAACTTTTTTCCTTTTCTTTCAAGGCTTTGGTGAAGAGATTTTGTTCTTCAAATCTATATATTCTGTAGACAACTCTTGGATAAAACACCTTGCATTTCAGATGCCCATGTTTCAATTTGCACAGTTAATGTGGGTTTTTAACTCTGTATTATATCAAATAGTTGGGGAAGAAAAAAAAAAGAAGATGGAACATACTTACTTTTGCACTTGAAAATATAGATAAATAATGAAATAAGATCAAATCTCCCCTAATGTCAGTGAGTCTGCTGGCTTTGGTGATCACTTTTTGTATGCTTTAGGAGTGTGTCTGAAGGGTCCTGGAGGCCACTAAATGTGTTAGGTGAGAATGAGACCACATTCTGCCTGTCGAATTCTGACATTTCACAAGGCAGGCAGGGCAGGAAAAGCTCCTGCATGTGCACCTGTCAGCTGTCCCAGGGGAGAATTTGCCCCTAATAAAAATATGGCATTCAGTATAGCTGAAATGTCCCCTCTGGCATCTGCAAAATCCAAGATATAAATACTGTTTCAAAAATAAACCAACAGCATTTGGACTGATGGGTACAATTACACAGATTTCATGTGAAACAAGAAAACCAATTGTGAGCACTGGGTCTTCAGGCTGCGAATAAATTTGAGTAGGGAAAAATGCAAAAGTTTTTATTGCTGCACTCAAGGTTTTCTGGAAACAGGCTGTATTTTAGCTGAATAAATAATCTCCACAGGCCATTAGAATGCTTCCTTCCTTTGAGAGTATATCTTTACTTCTGGAACAAACATGATTCTGAAAAAAAAAATCCCTGTCTTATGTATAAAGAAAACTATATAATCACATATATTGGACTTTTATTTCTCCTTACATTAAGTACATACATTTCTATATTTGTATGAATTTAAATAATTTCAAGAAAGGAGCATTCACAACCATGCCAAAATTTGATAGTGCTGGATACTGCACTGACCATAATGCAGCAAGCCTGACAAATAGTGTTACCTACTCCAGGAAAAAGGATCAAGAGATATGTCCTTTGCACTTAAGTAAAAAACTGCCACTTTTCAAATTTGAACATCATGTTCTAGATCAACAACGAATTATCATTATTAAAAAAAAAAAAAATTAGGACCAAATTGATGACTTAAGCATATTGCCACTTCTTTTACTTTTATTTTAATACTGGAAAATACATACTTAAAAGGCATTTAGGTATTTTCTATGTTTGAAACTATTTTCATATGGCAAATGCTGACACATCATGACAGCCACTGAAATAGTGTTTCTCTGGTGCTAATGAGGGCTCTGAGATTTATATGCTACCTGGATTTAGCTAATCCTTTGGAAAAGAAAAAAAAAAAAAAGCTTTTCCATTCTTAAGAACAACTACCCAATTCCCAGTTCATTTAAGCAGTGACCTTAATCAACATGTGCTTTACATCAAGCACATGACTAAGAGGGATTGACTTTTGAATCAAGCCCTGGATTTTGTCATGAATGTTCTGTTGCACACAAGATACTTATATGTGTATTTGATTTTCTGTTCTAAATGCAGAGTATTTTCTTTTCCACCCCCAGCAACAGCCCAGCAGCATAGTAGATGTCAGATTTGATTTATCATTGGTTCTGATTATTTACTACCGAAACAATGCTTTTTAGTTACTACAACTCAGCAAAGTACTAAACTATATTTATAATGTACTATAAAAACACAAAAGACCATTTTTTCACGAGATACAGGGAATAAAGCTTCTTTGTCTTTCTGTACTATTATAACCATATTATCTACCTGAAAACACTACATATAATACATAAAGGTAATACATGACATCACTGTTAAAGTTAGAGAACCACAGAATATTTGCTTTTGCAAGAGTTCTTATAATGATGTACTGTGTTAAGGCCTATTAAATAATTCCCAAAATACTCCTGATGTATGTCCAACTTACAGCACAGAGCACATTCCCTAAGAATATTTCCAAATTTTCTGCCAACAACTTATTCTAATTGCATGCATGTTATATTCACACTCTTTGCAATTCACTACAAGCTAATAAATTTGGTATCCTTAGAAAAAGTCCTATTTAATTGCTTTCTTTATTTAAAAAAAACCCAAAAAATTCTGTGTTTGTATGCAATACAGTATGCAGAACTTTCTTTTCCTCAATCTTCTCTTTTCTCTACTTGTTTTTGCTCTTTGTTTTTCAAAATTCATTATTTTTATTGCATTTTTACAAAATCTGCAGTACACATTTCTTTCAGCTGACAAGCCTGAAAATGAACATTTCAGTTTGAGGGTTAACCAATGCAGAACACACTAAAGGCCAACTCCAATGTGACTTAAAATTTTCAGAGCCCTGGGGAGAAAGAGGGAGAAATATGAACCATTCCTCCTAAATTGCTCACAAGTACCTCAGTTCCCCATAGATTCAAGGGACAAGCAGACATGTAGATCATTTGGTGGCCTTCAGACCTGTCTAAATTATTAATTCAGAATTTGGCCTGAAATAATGAAATTTACTTGTTCTTACATGTGGTAACATGCGTTACAACATTACATCATCATCACACTATGAATTCCTATCCAATTTATCTTTGCCATGATATTTTTTCCAATGCTCCTCTCTCCTAGCAGGGATTAGCTGGAATTAGGACCTGACAAGTATGTTCCCACTCTTTTTCAGAATATTTTATTTTCTGTTTGTAAAGCACACTGCTTGTCATGAGCAGCACACGCTCTAATTTCAAGGAGTCTATCCCAGTTTACCAGGATAGCACATTTAAGTGTACCAAAGGCTTCTCACATGCCTTTCAAAACTTCTCTTTTTCAAAATGACATATTGGCTTGTTTCTATCCATAAATGAAGTTTTTCCCATCACTATTCTTTGTCACTTAAAGACTAGCAGAATGGAATGATTTATACCCAGATTATTACAATTTCTCAGCCATATCAAGCGATCTCTGTGGGCCACAGCATGTGAATATATTCAATCTGCTTTCAGGAGTGGTCCCTGGCACAATGTCTCAGACTTGTTAGAGAAAAAAGCTGCTTGACAAAGGCCAAAGGCAGGCCAAAGAGTGTGAGAGCACAGACCAGGACATTCCAGTGGTGGAAAGGATCCTGTTTAATTCATTAGAGTAGCCATAACGAAGCATGGCAGTACAAAGCACACAGTCCTTTATGTCAAGTGGAGCAGAAAAAACGTTATTACTGCATCTCATTTATAAGGTAGAACTTTTTTAGATCTCGGTTCCTATCAATACGCACAGCTGTGTGCAGCTCCATTCAACTGTCATCTAAATTCCAATTGAGCATAGATGGATGTTAAATTAAAGCCCAAACAGTCAACTGAAAAAGTCACAAAGTGACAGGATTTTACTTTGACAAAAGGTGAATTCACAATATCAGCATCTATAAACTTCCTTATGAATAAAGAAAGGTTGCATCCAAGCAGTTTCATAATGGATCTCTTTCCAGGGCTGAATGCAGACGTGATGCTGAAGGTAAAAAGATAAAGTCAGAAAACTCAGCTCACTTGCAAAAACAGGAGTCTGTCATCCCTGTACTTCTTTGGGGGATTTACTCTGTACCCTTTATTTTCCCTTTCTAATCCACATTACTTCTGATGACCTGAAAGTAACACCCCTTACACATATGAAATAGGTTCATGTATATGCAAAAAATGGAGATTTACTCTTGTAACTCTTGATTTCCAGGCAGAATTTAGGAACCAAGTTCTGAAAATTTCCTTCTCCATGCCTACTGTATTTTCTTCAACCAATAAATATCATTATCCTAACAAAGAAATAAAATTACCTCAGAAGAGTTTGGATTTTTAGTGAATCCACATCATATTTAGTTGTTCTAACGTTTCCCTAGGTATTGAAGTAAGAAATTATATTCTTGTTGTATCTCCTACATCCTCTCCAAAAAGGTACTTAATACCTTATTTTTCACTTTTCTGACCTCGTCATACTATGTTTCTAAAACAAATATATTCACAGCTACTTCCCAGCAGCAGTCATCAGACTACTAGCAGGGAAATGTTGATTCTCAGTGGTAAATGCACAAATGTATCTGTTTACAGGCTTGCCAGACAAACAGCAACACCGATTCCTACAGCGTGCTTGTCCAGACGTGATAAACAGATGCACTTCCCTATCCTACTAGCTGTTTGTTGCATTCGTTAAATGGTTTTCCCTATTTTTCCCACTTAGGTCAAGGCAAGAAGAAGTAAGAAAAAAAGAAAGGAAACCCTCTGAAATTAAAGCACTTGGAAATGACCGTGGAAAATCACAAGTTATTGCGTACAGCAAAAGACCGAAAGCAAGTATAATTACCCTCTACACTGCAGGCCAAGGATTTCCTCGGTCAGAGGCAGGCAGAGAGGAAAAGATTTTCTGCACTTGGGCCCAGGACCAGGCCCAAATTAAATTCTCCAGCCCATGACTGTCACAGTAAGGTTTGTACATTGAAGAAAAGCATTCATTTATAATGAACAGAATTTTGCCTATCAAAAATACATAACTTCAGTCTCTTTGAAAATTTTAGCTACAAACATCTCCATGCTTCCCTGAGAGATTCATGTCCTTAAATAGCTAAATTACTTTTGTCAAAGGTTTTAAATTTTTGGGACAAGAGGTATTTTAGAATTTTAAACCAGCATAGCACACTAATCTTAAAAATTACTCTGAAGTTTCAAGCAATCTTTCTGCTGGGTTTTTCGGTCTTCTTCATACTCCTCTGGTAGGAACACAGAAAATGATATATCGTAATTTAAAAAGAAAAATCTCCACAGATGGTATATGCACAGCACTCATAAGCACTGCCAAAATTGACCTATATGAATAAATATAGCACCAGCCTGAGATAGCTAAGATACATGAGACTTCTATGTATTCCTGTCAGAATTGGCTGGATTTTAAAGCTATTAGAGGAAAACAAGCAGTTGAAAATTTGTATTTTTAAGACTAACAAAGTCTATTTTTATTTCAAATAAAACTTTCCATTTTTGAAAATATTTTAAATTATTTTCCTGCACTGTAGCTGGAAAGAGCTTTAGAGTTATTTAGGATGAAAGATATTATGCAAACGTAAAGATGAGCATAATTTTTAATCAGTATTTTGTACACTGCTAGATACTGTTACCACAGTTACAAAAACAAATTGAAGCAAATAGTATTTAAGAGCTATCACCTGTGCTTTAAATTAAAAGAAGAATGCTTATTTCACTTTCTTATATTCCATTCACTTTCATTATTTCCATAAGATTTTATTGAATTAATGTAATTTATAGGCTTTATTGGGCTACAGCCGAGTTATCTTCACATATTTATATATTTCTTAGTAATTTGGCTTTCTGAACTACCCATTTCCTTTCTATTGCTGAAATAATGCTTTGTAAGTTTCTTCCCCTTGAGCAGGAGCTGCAAGAGGAATACATTCGTAGGAGAATGGAAACCAATCATGAATATAAGATAAAAATACCTTTCAGAAGTTATGCAATAAACACTGAACAGTTGAATCATCAGAAGTGGTTTAGTCAAGATCATAAAGAACCTACTATTATGAATAAAAATACATCAGAGAGTCTTGTTCTCCCTCAATCATGTTTTAATTAGCACACATTTATTTCAGGTGCAGGAGGTTTCTTGTAAGAGTTATTTACCTAACAGAAATTATGTATCTGAAGTGGCAAACTTGAGGTATGAGCAAATAAATCTCAGTATTCCAATCACAAAAAAATAAGCTCTACTAGACTTTTTAGAAAAAAAAGCTTCCCATTATGTTTCTTAGCATCATTGATGGTGGCCTTTCAACTCATCCTCCATTTTTCTGAGAAATTTTGCATGCGCAAAGTTATTTTCATCTCTGCAGAAATCAGAGCTGTAGCCTGTCCCAGGGATAAATCCCTGAACATAAGTCAAGAGCTTCACTGTGGCAGGATATGCAGGATGTCCACATTGCTTTAACATTATTTTTGACCACAAAACTGTACTATTTACAAAGGAACAGCTCTTTGACTGTCACATATAACTTGTTCATTTATGCCAATAAAAAAAAATTGGTTCAGTACGCGTTTTTTCAATCCAGCATTATAATGCTTTCTTCTTAGACCAAGAACAGTAATGTGTACATGCAATTTACTGGTGCCAAGTTCTTTCGGTTTACTTCTGAGCCTTTTTACTTCAAGTGTGTGTGAATATCACAAACAGAACTAAAAAAAATATTAATGAAGGGATCAGACAGCTCACGAATTTATATCTGATTTGTATTAGAAATCATGTAGGCTAATTTTAAAAGCAAAAATGCAGGCAGCCCTCATTTTAAAAAATTTACCAAGTGTCCCATTCAAAAAAGCTGTTATTGATATTTATGTAAATGTAATACTATTATGGCCATCACAGCTCAGATAAAACTACCTAAATAATTTTCAGAAATGAGATGTAACTAAGCAAATAAAAAAAGAAAGAAAATTCTTCTTCAATCATACTGACTTCACCAAAGTGCAATTTCTTCTTCTTTTATTTTTGAAAGTTGTTTTAAGACAGTGAAGACTTCTTGTTTAAAACATCTTCTCAAATATTTATGTTAAACATCAGCAGAAAATGTTGTGTTACAAATCCTGGCATACAGAATTGGGCCTTTATGATCCTAACTTGATCAAAATACACAATAAATATTTACATGCACTTTTTTTATTCCTTTGAAAAATAATCAAAGGATTGTGAAGCACTTCTTGTTCTGGCATAAATACACAAAAATTTTTCTCCTCTAGGTCATTTATTCTAATCTAATTCAGGGAGGTGGATAATGACTGTAAGTTAAACTGTGCTTTTTATCAGCTCTGTGGTAGATTATTTAAAATAAATTAATAGTCCAATTCTTAAACATTGAACTGTTAAAAGGCTTTTGAAAATTTTAAACTTTCATTTGTAAGCCAACTTGACTTGGATAGATCAAGCTGAGCAGGTGACAAATATTTTGTAGAACAAAACCATCAGATTTCATGTGTGCTTTTACAGAAATACAGAGACTAGTCCTGAGACCAAATTGTGTTCAGACCTTCTTGGCATCTCTGCTTGCAATGGGAGTCAGGGGCAACCCAGGCAAAGAAGCATAAGCATGGGATGAGGCCAAAGTTGCATCTAATTTGTTTGGATGATACTAACAAGTCTCATCCAAATCCTCTGACTCCGCAAGCCCAGAACTATGTGCATCCGTCAAAGGGAGTGCTGATGTTTAGAAACTATCAGCCACACAAATTAAATGTCCAAAGAAACGGATTCTCTTCCCCCTTTCAATTCGCTCTGCTCAGACACCATCTCTTTAGGTAAGAGACCAGCTTTTTTATCCTCTACATCCTACCTAACATGATAAAGCCTCATTCATACATAAAATATGTTGATGGTAGTGGCAGTGCTTTCCATGATAATGATACCGTTTCATCAGTGAGGATGAAAATGCTTGAGTGTACGTAGAAACTGCTGCAGAGCTAACTAGGAGGCTACTTTAAAATACAATAATTATTCCAGAATGTCTGTATAAATGGTGTTGTGCCCTTACGTAGTTTATTTTAACCTGCTTTCAAAGTAGATTAAGCATTGCCAAAGTATTTTTTAAAGTAAAATAAGCATTTTCTACACAGAAAGTTCAGGTTTAGTGGAAATTTTTACTAGTTTTGTATATTGAAAAAATCCTAACCTTTTAATAGGAAGAAAAAAATATTCTATCACTAATATCAGTATGAAATTTCAGGAAAGCTCTAAAGAATTATAAGATTATTGCCCATCTAGAGTGAACCAAAATTATATTTAAACAAATGAAAGCTATTCCTTATTATTATAGACCAAATTCCTCCTGAGGTAGATTTAATGGTGCTGTTTCGACTGCTACCTTCTCAGGTCTTCATTTAAAGTATTAGAAATAGAGTAGAATCAGACTGATCAGGTATTGTTTGTGACGATAGGCTCTGTTATATATCCTACAGACTATGATCCAACAGAGTTTTAATCCTGGATTAGGGGTTTTGGCAACTATAGTAATATTTATGAAAAGAATGGCTAATATTACCACCACTGAAAGAAAAATCAGCTAAAATGGTAAGAATTGAAAACACAGGAATTCTTTAAAAGCTACATTTATTTTTCTCACCAGTGTTATTTCATTTATTTTCTCCAGTCAAGTTCAGAGATTCTTGCATGTTTTATGAATATTTAAGTCATTATGAAAATTTCTTAACTGTCTGTAGAAATGTAGTGTTCAAACCACGTGGGTGAATAACAAGTAGATAAGTTAGGAGAATCCTGGAGTCACTCTAAAAACTAAAAACGATTTCAAAAATCCTACAATTTACTGATCACATCACAACTTTTTAAATTTGTACTCATGATAATTATGTAAAACTTTAAAAAATATATTCTTCAAAATATATTATGTAGAAATCTACTTATATTTTGTACAGAATAATACACAAAATATGTATGTTTATGTGGAAATTGGTGTATAAGTCCAATGGCTTAGACCAGCAAGGTAAATGATGGAACAAAAAGAGGTCAGGTATGAGATTTGTATACTTTTCTACATAACAATTTGTAATATAGCTGCTGCTTTACTTTAACCAAGCAATGACCTAAACCTCCAACCACAAAGAACCAAATACCTAAAGGCCCACTTATATAAAGCCTTCAGTTTCAATCATGCTGCAAAAATCAAGAGGTTACTGCAATTTTTGTCAAATTGTATCATTTTATCAAATGTGTATGATCTGACCAGCTTATGATCCTGCTGCCCTGCAGGTGTTTCGCTGCCCTGCTGCTCTCTTCTATTGAACCCAGCAAACAAAAACACTCAGTTTACTTCCTCAGCTCTCGTGCAGCCTCTGTCACTTCCCATCTCTATCACAGCTTGTCTACACTAAGTAGTACCAAGCTTTTGGTACTTAAAATAACCAGAGTTATTTTAAGTATTGTTGCCGCTACACCATGTGTTTCTATGGAATTAATAGACCATCTATAGGAACATAGTGACATGATCTGTGTAGTGGTTTTGTAGCAGTTTTTCCAGTTTATTTTCAATTCAATTCCTTTCTACAACCTGGTATTTTATTTCCTTCTTGCTCTCTTTGTGCATTGTGGGCATTCCACAGTCTCTTTTTCTAAGGATGAATTCAAATTGCTCATGCTAATATGCATCACTTTCTCCATTTATCTTTTCTAAGGTTCTACACTGAATGCACATATTGGAATGCAATGCAGAAATCCCAGAGCAGACATGCTTCTGTGGCACCACAAAAGCTTCACCTGGAACTACCAGTTAACCTTTGGAGCCATGGACTAAGGGCATAGCCCCAAGGAGTGAGTTTTTCAGCTTTCCCAGTGTGCTGACATGTCTCTGCAGCTTTCCATTCCAGAGGCAGGCACCTCAGAAGCAGATGAGGTTTGCCCATGCTTCACTGCACATCAGGGGTATGTGCTACTGGAGACCCAGTGGACCCAAACCCTTTCATGACATCTGCAAACACTGCCCCCTTCTTCTGGTTGCTGTAGATTTTTTTTTTTTTAACTCCATGGATTTCCACATAAATGCTTGAAGAACTCTACTTCTGCTGAAGTGTTCCGTTTATCCTCAGATTTTTTCCTCTTAGAGTCTGGTAATGTTTTGCCCTACGACAACACCTGACTACTTTAGGAGCGTCTTCTACTGCACTGAAGTTGTGCTAAAAGGTTTTTTTGACAATTCAAATACACTCTATTGATTTATTCTCAGACACTCTATCAAAATTCTAATAGATTGACAGTCTTTCTGCATTACTTTCCTAGTCAGATGCCAACTATTTTACTCCTAAAACCCCTAAGTTACAAATATATGTTCTCTGCTGAGGCTTCTCACTGGTCCCTAATTTTCAATGTTTTCTAGTACAATTTGAAATGATAAACACAACTTCTGACATTCTTTGGTTACTAGCTCTTGTTAGAAGCTGTGAATTAGAGAAACACAATCCACTGACTCCTTTCTAGTTGTTGTAGTCAAATTTTCAACAACATCCTCTTACATTTTTCACACATCTACTCAAAATGGTTACCTGGAATGAGTGCCTTCCTAGATACACCTGCCTTCTCTGTCCCTCCTTGGGTAAATGCAAAGAAAGAAAATAGAATGTCTGTGTCATGTGCAATGCCATATCCTTGTCCTCACTAACTGCAGCTTAACAGACTCAACAATTCTCTCCTTGCTTACTACACCTGATATCTCAAAGCTGTCTGTATTTTTTGTATGCCTTCATCTATTTGCTCTAAGATATCCCTTTTATGCTCACTAATTACTACCTTAAAAGTCACTAGCTAGAAATTCTGCTCTTTTCTGGTCATTTGGTTCAAAATTTTTTTTAAGATACCTATTAAATTCAAATAGTTTTTGCATTCTGAAAGACACTTCTTTATTCTTTGCCACTCATTTTTAATGTGGCCATTTTCATACATGCTTTGAATTTTTATACATTGTTTTTGCTTAATATGAGGGTTCTGTCTCATATATTATTTATTTTAAAAAGTCATTCTGCTGACCAACTGATTTTGACATAGTCTTCTGTGTTAAGAAGTTGAATCTAATTTTATTTTTAATTTCAATTACCCATTGAATCAACTGAGGTTCCTTCCTAAATCAACTTTCTCTTATATATTTTTCCTGCCTTATTAGTTTAATACATTATTAATAAGAAATTTTAGTTCTCAGGTTCAAGGGAAAAAAAATAAAACTAAATCTGGATTATCACATGTGGATTACATCATAACATTAATTTATATTGGTTACTTCTGATATTTTACTTCAAATTGTTTATGCCCTTGTACCAAGAAAGTGACAAATGTAGATCAATGTCTCCATGTAAAGACATTATTCAACAAAACTACTTACTTTAGAGTAACAAAATGTAAAATTCTTAAATGACCGGTAAAATAAGTATGCCATTGTTATTTGAAATTAAACTCACAGGCCTAGAACAAATCAGAACAGAACTACCATTGTGGTGTCACCAGATAACTATCATCATTGCAACATCCATCCTGCACCAGAACCCCGTTGTGGTTAGACCATCTAAAGATGCTACCAAACTTGTTAAATTAGGATCAAATTTTTAACTGAGGTGGTAGTGATGAGACCAATACTGCTAGACTGTACCTTAGTGCTGAAGAATGTTTCATAGAAAGAAAGGATGGAAGGTCACTTCAGGAAAGGCTGAAAGTTGTTAGAACATACTGAAATTTCACACTGGTCTTTAGAATATGACTGGATGACTGGCACATGACATTTTAGCCCACACAAAATAAGTGACTTGTCTCAGGACAGTTTTAGGAATGACTTTCAAGTATCAGAACTGGTACTCAAATTTAAGGTTGTCAGTAAAGTGAATTTAAAGAGTAGAGTGGTAAACAGACCTCTCCTAAATGAATTAAAACACCAGGACAGCCAATTAAGAAGAGAGAACTGAGCTATCTGTGCTGAGAATGATCTGTAACAGAGATCTTCACATATCAGGACTGCCAGCACACCAACCCTCAGAAAAACTAAATGTTTTAGAAAAACAAATACATTAATGCCATTCAGAGAGATTCTTTTCTCTTTTACAGTGAATCTGCTGTACTAAAAGACCTCTGTTGCTTTAAAAAAAGGGTTGATACTGCAGTGTTAATGTCTTTGCCTTATTTGGATGAGATAAACATAAATTCTTGAAGTCAAGGAAGTTACAGTCTCTAATAAAATACATAATGCAGCAAATAGAATGAAAAGACATATTAGATCAAAGTGGTATTTGAGGATTCTATGGCTGGCTCAAACTCCAAAAGGAATTACAAAGATCTTTTTGAGATCTATCATATTCTTTCATGCCACATAACCATAGTCCAAAGGTGACTAAAGAGAGAGGCAAGATTTTGGAATGAGATAGAAGGCATAGAGGACTGACACGAGCCAGTACTATGTAGGCTGAAAGATGATCGGACCAAAGGCTCATCTTCCTTCCAAATGATGTAAACAGCTACTTAAAAATAATATACACACTGTTTATTCACAATCTTGTGAATTATCTTCTCAATAATTAAAAGAAGCTCCTAGAATGGTTCTCTCAATTTAACTCTAGTCTTAGAAAACACTAGCCTGGCAACGCCAGTGTTTGAGCCATCTACCAAAGAAAATTTGAAAAAAAAATCCAGCATCAGAAAACAAAACTGAGCAACTCCTCCATTAATATTTGCTGACACTTTTGCTGTTGACAATGATGCCATAATAAAAACAATCAAGATTGAAGAATGCCTTCTGGCAGATGGCTTCATCTGGTACATAAATNCTCCTAAAACTGTGCCTGTATTATTCCTACCACGAAAAGCAGAAAGAGCTAACTTTTGTTCCCTCAAAGGGAACCCTTCTATACAGCTTTTTGAACAGTACTTACTCAAATATGGTGGTTTGTAAGGCGCTCGTGTATTAGACAGCAGTCCATCGAACTCCTTTCTTTCCAGACTGTTGTGCAGGGCCTTCTCTTTGCCGAAGGTGGAGAAGGACCTTTCTGCCCCGGGCTGGGCTTCTGGTGTTTCAAACACTTCAGTGTCTGGAACGGAGTCCATACCAGGTACGTGCAGATTGCTGCGGTAATCTGCAGCTTGGCGTCCATCGGCTGGAACAAAGGAAGGCATCCAGCACCGATCTGAGTGGCCCAGTGCTTTACATTCCTCTGTGCAATTGGAGAAGAGATCCATGCCTGCAAGCATGAAAGAAAAAGAAACTACAGATATAAGCTTCAGCATTATGAACAGCTGCTGACAGATAAGAGAGTTTATGCCAAGGAAAGAGAAGTGGAAAGAGAAATGCTGTAAGAAGCTCTTCCACTAGCTTCATCTCCTCAACAATATGAAAAAACCTAGTCAGTCTTCAGAAGTCAAAGACACCCTGTAACAAGCATAAATAGATGCGGGAATGTCACGCACACAAAAATACCACAAGAAGAAGAGTATCGCTAGTTCTGTCCCACAAAATCACTTGCAGATCTCACTGTTTAGAACCCATCATACAAGGTTCAATTCTCCTTGCAGGTTGATGTCTGTGGTTCGCCAGTTGAAAATACCTGCTTAAGAACATGAAGAATTGTTTCTACATAAATGTTTCTCTGATCAAAGAAATTAAAAGTCTGAATTTAGAAACCACAGATTTCATTTATGAAAGGGACTGTTAATGAGTCCTATAAAAACTATCTGTGCATACATCGGTATAGAGACGGAGCCTATTGATATTAACAGCAGATGTTACAAAGTAGGAATTGAGGTTTCAAGTGATCAGGAACATTTATTCAACTGTTATATCACTCTTTCAGAGACTCTTTCATTGCTGCTGCAGCAGTCCTTGCTATCATCAAGTCATCCAAGAAATGAATATATGAATGAAATACTGCAATTAGCAGTACAAAGGCAGCTGTAGTCCAGTGTGATGTAGCTATGGATACTATAAAAAAAAAAAATTGCTAATGCTTCCCCTATATAAGCAAACAATTATCCATGCCAACACAAAACTGTTTGCTTACAAATCCTTTAATGCTATTAAGATCTCAAATAACAAGCTATGCTGCTTTTGACTACTTTCAGCTCTGCCTTCCAAAGGAATATTTTCTGGCTATGAGTCATTAAGTCGTTGGATTATATTTGTTTTGAGAGAACAGTGTATGAAATCACAGGGATAGAGAAAAATAAATACTAGCATCCCCAAATTGGTCTGTCCTGCTTTTGTGTGGGAGAGAGTTCATTTTTTTCCTAGTAGCCAGTACAGTGCTGTGTTTTGGATTTAATATGAGAATAATGTTGGTAATACATTAATGTTTTGGTAGTTGCTCAGTAGAGCTTACACTAAATCAGGGTCATTTCAGTGTCCCATGCTCCGTGAGTGAGGAAATGTACCAGAAGCTGAGAGGGAGCACCGCCAGGACAGCTGATGTGAACTCACCAAAGGACTATTCCATACCAGAGAGCATCATGCACACGATATAAACTGTGAGAGCTAGCAGGGAAGAGCCAATCCCTGCTCAGGGCTGGGCTGAACATCAGCCAGACGCTGATGAGGAAGTATAGTGTGCTTCTCTGTCTTCTTTTGTCTTTCATTTCATTCCTCTCTCTTTCTCCATTTTGTTGTTATTGCTATTATTATATTTATTTCAATTATTAAACTACTCTTATCTCAGCCCACAAGTATTACTTCTTTCTGATTCTCCTTTCCATCCCACTGGGCCTAGGAGAATGAGCAAGAAACGCTGCAGTGCTAAGCTTCCCTTTGGGTTAAATCAATGCAATCTTCAACATCATACAGAAAAGCAGAATGGAAAAAACCCCAATTTTTATTGCATTTATAAAGAGAATTGAGCATCTTATATGTGTGTCAAAACTGAACGAAATCTTTTAACAACACTGCATTTACAAGCATTTCATTAGAATTAGAAAAAAAAACCCCAAAAACCACTACTTGTAAAAGAAATAGGAAAAAACTTTGAACAGCTGTAATATAGGACAAGAGGACACAGTCTCAAGCTGTGCAGGGGAGGTTTGGGCTGGACATCAGGAGGGATTTCCTCAAAGGAAGGGTGATCAGGCATCGGAACAAGCTGCCCAGGGAGGTATTACTGTCCGTTGGAGGGGTTTAGGGCAAGACTGCATGTGGCACTCACTGCCATGGTCTGGTTGGCAAAGTGGTATGAAAGCACAGGTTGGATTCAGTGATTTCAAAATTCTTTTCGAACCTAGGTGATTCTGTGAATCTGTAGTAAGGTTCATGCAATGTAGCTCATTTACCAGCCAACATTGTAAAGAACTGAATTAGCTTGATCTTCAGTGTGAGTATTAGTATTAAGAATTCTACCACAGTTTTGAACTGTAGTTCGAATTATATTAATAATAGTTATGTAATATCTCATCCAACAAAAATCAAAACAAAACAAAACCCAAAAAACCCCAAACAATTTCTTCAGAAAGGAACAATGATTATGAGCAATCAACAGGTTCTTGAGTAAGAAAGGCAATCATTTAGACAGAAAAAAAACCCCAATGAGAAATAAAAGCTTTTTATCTCAGATTAATCTCACTTTATAATGACTTTTAAATTTTAAATTAAGCAATTTACAATGCCAGGTCCAGTTCCGATTAGAAGCTTGCCTTGATAATTGGCATGCAGAAGCCTAAAAATAAATTTCTGTTCAGTGAACTGTTGAAGAATGTAAATGTGAACTGCAGATATGCTAAAGGAATCAGATTAAGATCATCAGGCAAGGAGAAAAATAGTGCAAATATAAATTCTGTAGTGGTAGTAGCTATCAAAGACTGAAAAGAAATATTTAGATGCAGGCTTCCCAGAAAGAAATTAGTATCTAACAATGTCTATAAAACTATGCGTGTGTATCTTATGTAATGAAATGTCTGAAGAAAAACATTTTTTGCCTTTGTAAAGATTTAAGGAACAATAAAATGGTTATTTCGATTGGCAGACTTCTTGGCAAAACTGCATGTAAAAACCAAATAGCCCTACATTTAAAAAGAAAATTATAACAGTTCAATTTTGCTGACAATATATCAGTGATCATAGTCACTCAACCTTTCCTGAAAGACAGTAGGAGAATTAAAAACTTAAGGGTAAATATTAAATTCTATTATTCAGCCTAGGGGGAGGGAAAAATTAGAAAAATATTGTTTTAAGTATATGCATCCAAATACATCCACATTTTCTTCCCTTCATGGATCTTTATTTCATCTGGAAAATTACCCTCCATTTTATTATTTTGCTCTCTCAGCTGTTAAACTGCAAAATGTCTATATCCAAATATTTTTTGTTCCCTTTTGAATACTGCTTGTCTACTGCAGTGTACTGAATAGTATTATATAACAGCTTATTATAAAAGAGACGTTATAGCAACTATAAATCAGGATTTTGAATAAACAAAGTATTGAATGTAGGGGATATAAAGCATGAGCTTGTAGTGTAAACTTTTTTCCCTCCTTGAAAAGAGAACTAGTAAAAAGAAAAAAAAATCATATACATTGGAATTTAAATATAACCTGCTGGAACACATAGCCAAATGTAAATGCTTGTTTAGAATGAGAACAAAATGTTCAGAGAGGCAAGGGCTAGCAATTGTTCCAGCTTGAATTAGTCACAACAGTCCCTAAGAGTTTAACAGGTGCAGAACCAAACCCTTGGGTTTAGTATTTTGACAGAAAAGAAATTCAAATTAGCAGCTTATTTTCTAAATACCTGGGAAGCCATGCAATTTACACTGCCTATAGTATGAATGCTGGCTATCTTCCCCCACCTTTTTCCTGTGGGTCATAGTACAGAATTTTCTGGTTCTAATTGAAAAAAAAAACATCTGAGAAACAGGGTTGTGGAAGGGTAAGCGCTATTTACTGTTTTCCAAGAAGGAAGGACATACCATGGTAAAGAAGTAAGACAGCACAGAGGTCCTCCGTATCCCAAGAATCATGTTCTTGATTTACAATGAAATGTTCATCAGTTTAACACTTCCATCTCATCTCCCTCATAAATCTGGTTTTATATATATATATATGTACATGATCCTTCTGAACTCAACTATCCAACTTAATTAGAAGTCCACATTAAAGAAAAGTGCTTTCTATTTTTTCTTTAGTTAGGCTGTTAGACTTTGCATACAGATAAACTGAGAATTTACAGGTGACTGAAATACAGACTTCAAATGCCCTTTGTGGATACAAACAGTACAGTGCATTGAAGTTCTGACAGTGAAAAGCACTGCACTATTCCAAATGCAGCATACATGTAACAACTCATGGCAAGGGCTAAGAGCTCACTCCTATTTGTTCAAGTCTTATTACCAGGGGGGCCAGTAGGCACTATGAGCCTTCCCACAACCTTGACTTTGCAAATTTTGAAGGAAAACAAACCCCTGTCCCTCCATCAAAATCTAAAAAATTAGGAAAGTGTTCATTAAGTTTAATACCTGAATTACCTGAACTCAGGTGCTTTGAACCAGATACTTGGCAGCATTGCATTTTGGAAGTATGTCCCAAATTTACTTCCTTTACATATTTCGAAAGGAGAAAATCAAAATTTCTCAGTGAGTTTTAATTGGTTTGAAAGACTGTTTTGTCAAGGCAAAAAAATAGGCCTAATCCCATTTTCAAAAAATGCATCCTTTCTCAGTTTAATTAAGAGAGAAGAATCATACACTAATAGCAACAAGTGAACACTTTCATATTACTGAGTAAAAGATGTAACAAAAAATAAAAGTACAAATTAAATACTGACAAAGTATTTTTTGCAATACCATTACTGGGAGAAGGTTTTCCCCAATATATGCATTTTTTTCTTCAAAACCTTATCTTTTACTTGGAAATAAATGACATTTCTCTTTCTCCTGTGCTAGTTAGATGCAACATAGGTGTGATGTAGCGAACCAGACCTCCTTTTCAGAGATCCCTTCCCAGAACAACTATCCATTTGATTAGATTATCAGTAAGAAAGTTATTCATTTTCCCATGATCCATATTTTGCATTGGTAAATAAGGATAATGATTTTAACCTATTTTGAAGTTATCTACTGAAGAACTGGACTTTACGAGACAGAGTTATCATCAGTCTTTCTTGCTAAGTAATTGGTGTGCTGCCTTGGATAAAACTGACTTCATCTGCATCAGAACATGAATAAAGACTCAAATATCTTCAATATTCAGCTCTTCCAAATCTCAGCTTCAAAGACCTATCTGGACCACTGAGATGTGAACATTATTAAGCATGCAGGCCAAGGAAGAAGAGGAAAAAACCCAGAAATAGCACTTAGCTTCAGTCAAAGCATTTTTCTAAAGCATTTTCATGTTCACTCTCACTTTATCTAAGATAGACATTTCGCCCAAGTGATCTTCAAAACAGGATTTAGCTGTCAGTCTGCAGAAGCTCAGAGGAAATACTGATTTTCTCTGTCCCTTTATCACTAAAATTCTTCTTCTGAATTCTCTTATTCTTCTCCTTATGGACACTGAAATATTTCAGCTCTTCTGCCATAATGAACCCTCTTGGCATTTAGCTAATCTGTACTGAAAAGGTGTGAGCCCATGTTTCACCCTGTGCCTTTGCATTAAATGTTTATCAGTACCCTTCATAAAATCCACTAGAAGAAGCCTAATTTCAGGTTTCAGCCAGTAAACTGTCCAATGTAAACTGTACAAAAACAGATCAAAAAAGCTGATTCATTTTACAGGATATACATGGCAGGACATCTACTTGGCTTCTATCTTGGGCATTCCTCCCTGAAGTGCCCCTGAGACATCATACCAATTCCATGAAAAAAACAGGTAATGCTGCAAAGGACTCTGCTTGGGAACGCCAAGCACTTAGTGAGCAGCTGTATGAAATAAGTTGATGGCACAAGTCCAAATCTTACAGGACAGGTGTCTAATCATACAATTTAAATGTACACACATGCAGAGTATTAATTGGCACCTGAACTGGCAGCTTCACAAGGGAGGCCAAGAATTTAATCAACCATAGGGAAGAAACTAACCTCATGCTTGAGAATTATTCCCACAGAACACAGCTGAAATACAGTGTGTTAGTAAGAGGTAAAAGTATTGTGTGAGTTGTGTTTGTTCTATAACAAGCAGCAGCTTTTCTCCCAACGATTTTCAAAGAAGAGCACAGGTCATTAGAACCCAGTGTTTGAGAAACCCCTCCTGTTTGCCAAAAACCTCCTGCTCTTCACCTTTGCAAAGTCTTTTCTTCAAAAAGCTCAGATTATTAACCCAATCAGTGATATAACTATTCAATCCACAAAAAAATTAGGATCTCAGGCATTTCACTCCTTGCCATTCCCTGCCAAAAGCAGATGACAATACTTTAGTAGTTTGTCAGCGTTAAGGTAGGCAAGAATGTGGATAATTATGAGGCATTCATATGACACTTCAATGAGAAAAATGTGGACCCCTTATATGAACTTCAGCGCATTTAAAACCTTATTACATCACTTTTAAGAAAACATATTTTGTGAAAAGGTGAATTATGATCTAATTTCAAAACCCAAGAAAATATTTTATGATATGTAGAATAGCATAGTTCACATTTTTCACTAAATAACTGTGCAACACAAAGGTGTGTCAGTGTGATAGATTTTCATCCTACATATTTTCTTTCCCAATTAGTAACTGACCACAACACCCTGTTTGGACAGTAGTGGACTACCACAGAATAGCTACTTGTGTGCCACAGGATTGTTCACTTGTGACAGAAGTCCTATGCTGAACAGTAAGAAGTTATTTTTCCAGCAGAACATGCTGCTGACTAAAACTGGTGGAGATAATTTTTGTCTGCCAAGTGTGAATTACCTACTAAATATTTTTAGATGCTTTTGAAAACAAAAATGATGTTGCATAGTATCAGGTAAAATTTTGAAAAAAAAACCAACCCAAACTGCTACCATGTTATCAATCAGTGTGCTTTCCTTCAGAAATTAAGAAACTATTATAGAGCATCAGATTGACCAAAGCAGTCAAGAAGGCATTCCCTCTGCATTTCCTCTGGCCATTCAAGATCAAACAAGACTTACGCTCCTTTTTTTTCCCCATAAAATTCATCACTAACAGCTGATGCAAGGGTGAAGTTTTAATGTCAAAATATCTTGTCATTGCTGAGGTAAAAGGGCATATTCTTTGCATCAAGACAGCATGATTCAGCCCAAAACTTACAAAGTATATAATGTGTGTAGAAGACTAAAGCAGTTTCTACAGACATTTATATTGAAATATTTGAGACTAGCATTTAAAAATGGTGCATGCAAATTATTCTTAAATCTCAGCAGCAATATATGAAATTGGTGTATTCTGAGTTTTCAGTCAAACTACTAATTTTGAGTAGACTAAGCCTAATGGTCAGCTTTCGTTACTTACTATGTGATCACCACTGAAGATACAGAAGTTCATATCACATCAGATTCTTAAATTACTTGAAATTATTTGAAAGTAGAGAATAGTTGTCCTCCACTATTTGATAAAATAAAGAAAAATTTACCCCACTGAGGATTTACCCCCCTAATGCCAAATATGACAAGTATTTATAGTATACTTTTAAAATGGAGGGAAAGAATAAAGAACAGAGGCACAACAATGAGAGCACAGAACGCATCTAAAAGAAAATAGCTTTCAGTTGATGTGCAACTATATGATTATATTCCCACCATCAGTCAAATCCAGCCCCTACTGCAGATGTTTATTCTTTTCTCTCCTGTTTGGTTATTATGGTTCATTATGGTTGAGAGACTAAGCTGATTGAAATGTTCATGGAGATGACTGCTGCAGTAAAATATGTAAAAGAGGAAAAAACATGGGAATGAAGGGAGGGCAGGAGGAGAAAGCTTTTTATAACTCAGTAGCTCTGATTGCTGCATCAGAAACAGGGCAAAAGAAAGGGTGTGGAGAGGCTAAATACATGGATTTTTCAAACAATAATAAATCATATGCCATATATAGGACAAAAATGAAAGAGGCTCTGTGTTCAGATGTAAACCTCTGGCAAGACCTGGTTTGTTGTCAGGTTCCCAGACACAAAATAGACACTGTTCACTTAGTATGAGGCCCTGCAAGAAGCAGGGAGCTCCAGAGACTCTTGGCTCTTCTCAAGTCTCATTAGGTCTGCATATTAATGACTTGTAGCAATAGAAAGAGGCCCTGTGGCAGTCTCCTCTTCCCCTGGTGCCTAGGTTTCCCATCATTAAGGGCACAGTGACTACAGCAGCAAGAAAATAGGGTTTTCAGAGATTTCAGGGTTTTCTGTTTTTAACAGAGCAAGCAGGCGAGGCAGCACTGCTGTGATAGTACTGGGTCCCATGCCCTGGTGTCTTCTAAGATGGCGGTTGGGGGAAAAAAAACACAGGAAAACTGACAGTATTTTGTATGACATCATTGTAGCAAATCTTTGTACGTGACAGAGCACAAAAAAACCACCAAAAACCAAGGGCAAAGACAGCCCTGTATTGCACAAAAATGTACCAGACCTGTGGAGGCTGTGGTAGGAAAGAAAGCACAGCATTTGTAGCTAAAATGCCGTGTGAGAGTGAGCGTGAATTCTAATGCACAGGCTCTGAACAAATGTTCCTTTCAGAAGCAAACTGACAGTATGAGAACTAAGACAGCAAGCCCTACATATGGGCATAACACTGCAATGTGTGTATTTTCTAAGTGATTCATAGTCTTTTAAAGCCTTTCTTTCTGCTGTGAAGAAAAAGTATTTAATAATACCTTATTAACATAGAGATCACTTGCACTATATGGTTCCTCAGTTCAAATTGACAGACAATCCTCAAAAAATTCTAAGGTATTACAGATTCAGAGCACCCAGTGTGTCTCCACTGATCCCCGGCAAAATAAAACAACATCTCACAGTCTGGCTGTCATTCAATCACTGGATTCATTCTTTCCTTTGGGAACTCCTTTTTCACTTCTCATTGCTGTGCCAGCTGAAGTGCCTTACTAAACAGCTTAATGCTTTGAAATTCTCTAAATCTGCCATAGGAGAAAATCTACTATAAAATGTATCAATAACTTTATTTTAACGTGCAGGAAGTTTTGCTACAGTGAACAATGCAGTATAATACATCAATTCCGACTCTCAACCAAATGAATAAAATAAACTGCCCTGTGACCAAAAGAGGTTCAAAACTGCCTCCTTGTCCAGGCAACTGTAGCAGCAAGCTGACATAAACCCAGCCTCCCATAAATAAATAAATA
Organism: Regulus satrapa; assembly: GCA_013396955.1. NCBI lineage: Eukaryota > Metazoa > Chordata > Aves > Passeriformes > Regulidae > Regulus > Regulus satrapa. Next base: position 49,221 of record VWZN01006338.1, on the reverse strand, counting down.
TGCTCACCTTATGTATGCCTCTCTTGTATTATATTCCTATAAGTAACTGTTCCTTCCAGTCTCCCTACTAAAAGATCCAATATTTCCATTCTCTTATCAGACTTACCAGAGGATTGACCTCGATTAGTGGCATCATGATCACTGTCTCCTTGCTCACTGTCTCCATGACCACTGTCCTTAGAGCTTACTATGTCTGCTTCCTGGAATGCAGAACTAGACACAGAAACATCTTTACATTAGAATAAACACGAAAAAGGAACTCATAAAACATTCTTCCGCCATCACATGGCCAAACACGGTGCTGCATTTCCTCCCCACCCCCCCACCACCACCACTCCTGCCTGCTGCAACGGTTCCGTGGAGGTGCTCTGCCCATCATAAATGGAGGGATTTTCAGACCTTGGGAGCCTGGCTAGAAGGGACTGCCAGGTTTATTACTCCTCCTGCATTTCATGTAGTCAGTAAAAGTAATTTGGTAGCATTTACTTAGCCTGGTTAGCTGAACCTTAAGTCGGTGAGATAATGTTTTCTGGGAGACCCTACAGAAGCATATTGTTAAGTATTTGAAGCACATTTTAGACCAATACAAACCAAGATTTTGTTCCCTTTTCAGTCAGTTTTGAAAAGCCACAATTCAAACTTAATCTAGTGCATCTACATATATTTGACTTTCCACTACTTTACCACTCTGCTTTATCGCATCTGCAGTAAACATTTCTGCACCCTATTCAAACTTGCTGAAGTATGCATGAGGAAACCAAGGCTATGGAGCCTGTTTACCTGTTTACTCGTCGGGGTCTGTCAACTAGATAACTGAGCTCAGCACGCTGATGTTTTGTCTAGGAAAAGAAAATATTGGGAGATATTTTAACTCACGATATTTCTGTAACCAGCAGCAGAAAATACACAAGGGAGCAGCACCATATTCACTATAAATGGTAATGCTTGGCTGCATATTCTTTTTCTACAATGTAAGGGGCGGAGGACGGGGGAAGCTTTTAGTCACACAGATGGGAAGGTGCAAGTGATTTTTTTCCTGGAGTTTTCAGAGACGAGATTCTGATGTTTTCTCACAGTGCACACTGTTGAGCATCACAAGGACTGACCCAAAAATTCAGCATAATTATTTTTAGAGTTGTGGACTATTTAAATGGTACTGGTATTGTACCATAAGGAGAACAAACAAACAAACAAAAAAAATACACTGAGATAACCCTCAAGTCATCAAAATGCAGCAGAAGCCGAGTTTTATAGACATTTTGAGGCAAGGTTAGTATTACAAATCAATATTCGAAATTTCACTGCAAAACTTAATGCCTTAGAACATAACATTCAACCTATTCTTGTCAGACTGGACAACATTCAGATTTTAGTGTGCTAAGAGAGAATGTGAGGTTTTCACTGGTGCACAGGCAGAGTAAGGTGCTGACAATATGTATGACCTAACTCAGCACAAAATTATTAATGGGAGTGTAATATGGCATGGTATACGCTTTGGTAAAAATTCTCTATACACCAGATAATACAACATAGGCAAGACTGCAGAGGACATTAAGTCTCAGCACATAATTTTACAGAAACTCTTGCTGCTTTTCCTTGTGAACTTTAGAGCTGTACAGACAGAGTAAAGAAAAGTCAATTATTAAACCCTAATTCACAAATTAAAGTTCCTGCTAACTACAGTGATTGTCACAGTCTGAAAGAGGGTTTCCCCCAAAGCCTTACTTGCACATGCAAAGATTTCAGGAAGGAAACAGACACGGGTTTAAAGTATTGCTTCAGAACATCCTGTAATTACACCCCATGTCACTTCAGCCTTGCTAAGTGGAGAGATTCTCCAAAGAGCCATAACCTCTCAATCTCTCAACCCACAGGCAATCCACTCATAGCTACCGCTGCCTCGGGGGGGATGTCGGTGCCCCGATGCTGCCCAGCTGGGGCCAGATTCCTTCAGAGGCACCAGGGTGGGGAGGGGAGACTCAGGGGGACACGCTTGGCTGCAACAGCTGCTAAGCTCGAGCAAGAGGGAGCCAGCGGTGTGCGTGTGTACCCCGCAATCGCCTTTGAACCCCCCCGCCTGTCGCTAAAGCCTACCAAGGAGGAGAGGGCAAAGAGGGGAGAGGCAGCGGACGGGCTGAAAGGGAAAGAAGCCGCATAGGGAACGCAAAACTCCTTTCCCGACGGGAGAAAAGGAGTGGGAGCTTCGAGAAGGAAGTTTGGGGATGACCTGGAGATGAAGTTTGTGGGGCTGGGGGCGTTTGGGATGCCGGTCCTTACCTCGCTGGATAAAATGCTGCCGTTGGAGATGATGTCGGGTTGCTGGTCGGCGTAGCCGGTGACGATGGCCCCACAAGGGTTGTGCTCGGCGTCGGTGCTGCGAGAGGGGCTACAGGGCTTTAGGAACATCAGGTCGGTCTTGGCGGACTCGGGGGTGAGGCAGACTTGGTAGCAGTAGTTCTGGTTGTGGTGGTGGGAACCAAAGCTGCCCGACTCCTCCACCGGCACCTGCGCAGGGTTGTTCGGCACGTTGGAGCTCTGCACCAGCATGATGTCCGACTTGCTGAGCTTCTTCTTGCGGGCCCGCGCCTGCCGGCTGCAGCAGGGGCAGCAGCAGCAGCAGCCCAGGCAGCAGTCACTGGCCAGGCAGGTGTAGATATTGAGCTTCTTCTCCTTCTGGCAGCGCACTGCCAGGACGATCATGGCCAACAGAAAGATGAAGGAGACGGAGCCCAGGGCGATGATGAGGATGAGGGTGAGGTCAAGTGAGTTATCCCCCCCGGNAGAGCGGCGGCTGGCCGTGGTCACGCACCTCGATAACCAGCTCGTAGGGGCGCTGCGGGTCGCGCTTGGCCGGCACCCTGCGAGCCGTCCGTAGCTCCCCGGAGCGCCAGTCCATGCGGAACAGCCCGGCCTCGTTGCCCCGCGCGATGCTGTAGGTGAGGCGGGCGTTCTCCCCGTCGTCGGCGTCCACAGCCGCCACCCGGCTCACCAGGTATCCAGGCTCGGCGCCGCGGGGGAGCGCCTCCCGCGCCGGGGGGC
>VWZN01006338.1:30502-41664 GCA_013396955.1 Regulus satrapa | reverse complement strand
AAAAAAAAAAAGTTACAGATTTTGAGGAGCAGTGCAACGCAGGGACGTGCAGCTCCTGCTTTAACCCCATCTTTAATCCATCAGTCACCAGCGGCTTTGTCCACACGTCTCAATGAAGTGAAAGTGCGTTTTTCCTGCGAAAACGCATGAATCCACATTGGGATGGCGAGGCACAAGTTGCCCCGAGAAACTGTGGGTGCCCCAACCTTGGAAGTGTTCAAGGCTAGGCTGAACGGGGCTTTGCAGCAACCCGGTCAGGCGGAAGATGTCCCTGCCCACGCCAAGAGGTGCTGGAACCAGACGGCCCTCAAGGTCCCGTGCAATCCCACCCACCTCGCGGCTTCCAAAGCCNAGGGTGGCTCCCTGCCCAGCCCTGGATTCTTTGGCAGCGCGGGGCACAGTCGGCGGTGGGTGTTCTACAGAAAAATTGAAACATTTCGTCAGAATCCCCCGGCTGCTCCCGCTGCCTGTTGGATGCGGACGGGGACCTCGCCGCCTTCCCTTCCCATGCAGAAGCTCCGCCGCTCACCTGCCCGTCCGCTGCCGCCAGCTCCAGGCGCGGACAGCGGAGATCGTGTCTTTCCTGTCTGGCCAAGCGGTGGATGCCCATAGGGGACCGGCCGCCGCCCGGGACTGAACGCGACCCGGGGGAGCCCNGAACGAACGCGACCCGGGGCACCCCGGCTCTAGCCCTTCTGTCTCCGCTGCCGGAGCCCCCGGAGCGGCCACCTCTCCTGCCTTCGAGAAACGCGGGGGGCCCGGGTGCAGTGGGCGAAACCCGTGAGATCGAGCCCGCCCGTGTCCGTGTGCGTGTCCGTGCCCGCCTCTAAGGGCCGGAGAAAGCCCCTGAGGTTGGGGGGAAGGGATACATTCCCGGGCTCGGCGCGCTCCCCACGCGCGCTGGAGGCGCGACACCCACGCGAGGCTTCTGCAGAGACGGCGTGATCCGGGGGGCAGCAGCCCTGCGGGAACATACACTTATTTATATCCGTACACGTGTATAGGCGCGGGGGGAGCCGCCTCCTGCTCTCCCCGGGGGCCCGCAGCCCGGGTATCCGATCTGCCCCCGCGATTCCAAGCGCAGCCGAGTCTCCATTTTGGGTCTCCGAGAAGTGCCTGAGAAGCGTCAGGGATCCGCGGCCACCCTCCTGCTAATGCCGAGTGACAAATCGCACTTAGGCGATACATGAACGAGAAAATGATTTATGGATTTTCACGACGGTCTGAGCCAATGAAGGCGACATGAATTATCCATCCTAATGTGCAATACATCATTTTCTAATAACACTGGGCTGGCCCTAATGCTGTGCGCTGCTCCCTTCGATAGCAGGTATCGATTTGGCACGGTCCGAGCGCTGGCTTTCCACTGGACATGTACTTCTTGCAGCACCAGCTGAGATCTGTGTATTTTACCTCTTCCTAAAGCCCAGGGCTATGGACAGACCCTTGACACCGTGGCCTTTAATTTTTCCATCTGTCATCATTTAATTTGGCAAATCCTTCACCGAATGAAGACTAATCTTTTGCATCACTGTGTTTCACTCTCTGCCTGTTATTTGGAGATGGAAAGAGAGGATGCCAGGTTTGTAAATCCTTCGTGCTGACAGGGATGGCACCTGGGTGAGTCAAACCTTTTCACCCTGCCAAAATCCTCCTTGGCACCCCAAGTACAACAGTGCACTTTCTAACAAGGAGAACAGATGCTAAATCATACTTCTGCTCACACAGAGCTTCCCTGGCACCTCCATTTACCAAATCTTGAGTATTTTAAAGACAAAATTTTTGCATTTAACTCATACATGGAAGGAGAGTGAATCATCAACACACAAAACTGAATGCATGTGCAAAAGAGTGGGAAGAGCTACCAGATCTGGAGGGTGCTCAGCCCCAGGTCCAGCCTGTGCTAAGGCCAGGGCATCCCCTCTGCCCCAGCCGAGTTCTTTTGCCCTTCATCACAGAGTTGCAATTAAGCCATAGTGACATAAGCTATGAACAATCCCAATTATTTATCTGAATGGTTCCAAGTCTAAAAACCTCTTTCACATTAAGAAGGACAAGCAAGTCCTGGCCTTCCATGACACAATATGAAACAGAGATGGGGAAGATGGAGGTAAAGGTTTAATGCATTCGTTTGGGGTCAGGGGTTAGATAAGTGATTACTGGGGAAGAGGTGAGAAAATGCTTCATTTCTAATTAGCCTAGTGTAGTTCTTCCATTACTCAGACACAAAAGGAGTCACACAAGTAAGGAAACATCCAAATGCTGTGTTCTGGAATAAACAATCACTATCCTAATCTGCACAATCATATTTTATGTTGTAGAAAGCTAATCCCCATAGTTTAGTTGAGTCACCAAAGTGATCTTTGGGTTCTATTTTAGGTTCAGTCTTTGTTTCAGGTTGGGGAACATTGTGGCCCCTTTATCTGGATGTTTAAAACACATCATGAATTGGCCTCTCCTGTCCCTCAAAGGTCCTAGATTGTTATTCCTTGTTTTAATATTAATTATCCTCGTTTAAAAGCCAAACCAAACCAAAACAACAAAAACAAATAAACAAACAAAAAAACCCCTCAAAATCTACCCAGGTTCTGCTGTAAGAAAATCCCAGCTCATGGTGCAGAAAAGATTACTGGAATCAATGATAAGATTAGGATTGTAAAGAAGAAACAAAATATACTATGGTTAGAAAAAGCCTGCTTCCTAAGAGGAAGATGTATATGTATTACTGATGGGACCATAGGATGAAATCCTGCTTCAAAGTGAGGTTGATACAGAACAATTTCACAAATTAACTAAGAGACCCAGTTAAATTTATTTGTATCAGAGAGGAAGGTTCATTGCCACCACTCCCTCAATGGATTTCTCTCTTAATTGCCAATGAGGAGACAAAACAGGAAGGCTAGACAATTTGGCTAATCAATAAAAAAGCCTGTCTTCATGTTTGCCTAGGAGCACTCCATATGTCAGATTGATGTAGAATCCACCAAAGTTCTTGCAAGGGTCGCCAGTGATTAAGACATTTTCTGATGGCTTTTAAACTACCCCAGAGACAAATATCTGCCACAAGGTGGAAGATGTAAGGAAAACCAGAGATACAATGTTAATCATCATCTTCACACTTATGGGAGTGCTCCTGGTGATGAAAACAACTTGTTGTATTTATGACCTTAGACAGCTGTTTTAATAAGCAGTGATCAAGTATGACTTCATTATATGCTCTGTACTCCACCACTGGATATAGCCTCTCCAGTAGGTGCCAGGAGTCTAGGACACAATTACAGTGGATGCATCCTACAGCAATTTCTTAAGGTCAGCTTCTGCCTCCTTTTCTTTGGCTCCAAACATTCAATACACATTTCAGAGAGACTACTCAAGCAGCAAGAAGCTGTTGAGTGCGAAATAGTAGATTGGTACAGTCTACTGCTATTATCCTGCCTTCTCCAGCTTTCAGAGTCTATCATAATGTTTATCACAAAAAGAAAAAAAACAAAAACCAAAAACCAAAAAACATTCCCAACCTGTTTCAATTACTTGTGATTTTAGCTGATTCAAGTCTGCATTGAAATAAATAGAAGAAAACTGTTTTTTCCAGTTAAGCTCTGAACATTTTCTATCAGTCAGGCTTTTTACAATGTCCATATTAGAGCAGCCAAGATCCTGGTCACTTCAAAACATTTGTTTCTGTATGCATGGCTTTATACTAATATTTGGCCTGATTCCTATAAGCTTGTCTCATATCTCATTACTATTAATGTAATAATTAGCCACAAATCTGACAATTTTGAACTCAATTTTTATTGTTATGCTGCAGATATAAACAAATGAAAATTACTATGAACAAGGTGATCAGTCAAAAATACTGATTTTATCTGTTTACTTCCAGAAAAGAAGTGACATATGTATCTAACATCACAGAAGATGTTTCGTAACAAAAGACTTCAATAAGACAAATTGTTGCCTACAATATGGGCCAAACACTTGGCCCTGAGGTTGTTTTGAGAACACTGGGAGAATTCTTTATAACATAGTGATGTTTACAGACGTTAGCCCATCTATGCTTAGAACAAGATTCTGCCTTACCAATGTACTCTGGATGTTGCGGACTGAAGGACTTTTGCTGTCTGGATTGCTTGTCTGGCCTACTTGCATGTATACTTGCTGCTTCTCTGCTCTTGCATATAAATATTAATAAATAATCATATTTAGCCTTCTGATCATGGTGTCCATGTAGCTCTATTGCCCCAATCAGGGGCCGAACTCTCCTACAGACAAATTACTTACCATCTAGCTAGAATTTTCAGAAAGATAGTTTATATATAGAAACCTGGTACTCAATCAAATGAAAAGCAAAATATGATCACATTGAACAGGAGAGACATAACTTGTTTTTTTCCTCTATAATTTTTTTTTTTTTTTTAATAGGATTGCTCAATCAGCTGCACCCATTTTCTTGAACTTCATCAAAATACAGTTGACCTGTATCTGAATTCAACTGATGCTGCTAAGCTTGAATGATTACTAGAGCAAGTGAGGACAAAAACTACAGTGGAAAACTCCAGTTGTTCGAGATTCTGTAAAGCTTTTTATAAAACACTCAAAGCCATAGGTAGATATAGTTGCTCATGATAAAGAAAATTACACTGCTGATTTTCTTTTCAACAGCAAGTTCAAACCTTGAACTAAAGCACCACTTGTTTTGAGGTTCAGCTTGTAAGCAGTAGTTCAAAGACAAAACTTCTCTTCTTAGATGTAACACTCTAGTACTTGACAGAATAAATACAAAAAGGTCCTAAACTCTAGACTGTTTGCCCATAAGAATTTGCATTCTTAGGCCTCAGTGTTCCACGTATATATAATTTCCAGCATAGTTCTGTCATCTGAGTTATCTTGCCAACTATGCAGCAGATAACAATAGCACCAACTAGGAAGGGAAAGGAAAAATATGGCAAATGAGATGTTATAATTATGTAGTCACTTAGGAAGAGTGCATACATCTTTATTTTTGTACCAATTCTAGGTGGAGCTACTTACACTACTAATATTCAAGACTGTATTTTTTTGACTCTTCCCTTGGTAAGATCATAAGCTCAGGTGCTTGCTTTTTCTCTTAAAATTGCATCTGTCCAGGGAAAATTTTTCCAAAGTCTTACCCACCTCAATTTCAGTATTGAGGAAGTTCCAGTTGGAAAGCAGTTTAGTCACTTATGAGGCAATGATCACTTTTTTTTTTTTTTTTTTTTTTTTTTTTTTTTTTTTTGTCTATGCAAAAAAAAAAAAAAAATATTCAATTCAAAAATCTTACCACCTCCACATTTTGGAATAGTGACTTTAGAAGATGGAGGTCTCAGGAGTACTTGTTGCCATTCTCAAGAAGATACACTGAAGGGATAAGTCCTCAAAACTTCTTTCACAGAAGCTATTTCTTGAAACACTTCAACATTCTCAGAAATGTATAAGTTGTTGTTTGAAAAATCTGCGTTAAACACCTCCTCTCATAAACTGCTTAGTGGCTGGACTGTGTGACAGAAACTGGGCAAGTTCATATATTCCACATAATTGCTGTGGAGGATAAACACAGTTTTTCTCAGGATAATTATTTCCAGAGTTCTGCAGAGCTGGATGTAGATCTGAAGCATGTGCACACTTATCTATACACTTGCTACTCTCAGTGGTGGTAAGGAAGCAGGAGAAAATGGGGAAAGAAAAGCATCTCTATAAAACAGTATAGAATAGCAGAAAAAGGTGATCACATTACTAAAGGATAGGAAAATGGCTATAAAAGTGTAACTGCAGCAAAACAAATGGTAGGAGAGAAAAATTAGACAAACAAGCAAGCAAAACATTTGGATTTAAAAGCAGAATCAATCAGGTTATAATCACAAAGCTAAATACCCTACCAGACTTTTCAGCAGCTTCCTAAGTTCCTGCAGCCTAACAACAACAAAAGTGAGTTTCCTTTTCATTAGCAGGCTTTACATATGCATATGGAAAAGCTCCTAACTGTGAGCTGTTACTTAATTAGGTGAAGTAGGAGTAGTCTGTGCTATAGATTTCAGTGGCCCACACTCTATTCATTATGCAAGTTGTGACCTGGTGTTGCTACAATTACAGTTTTTCAATTAGAAATCAAACTAGAAGATTGTCTCCCTTACCAGAAGTCGGGGAAGCAGTGGGATCTCCAGAGGCTGAGCTAGCCTGGCTGCTGCTGCCTCACAGAGCTGCAAGGTTGCTTTGATCAGCAGGATCTCACAGCTACAGGGCACAGGGACAATACACCTCACTCAGCAAAACTTTGGAAACGTGATTAGTAAAGTATGCAAGTTGCATAACCAGACTTAGGAAATGTTTGGTCTCAAAGTTCCTGATGTTGTTACTTCTAGTGAGCCTGTAAATCATGGCAATCTGTTACTAAAAGATCCCTCTCTGCTGCCTGGCAGTTCTGCAGTTTGTGCATTGAAATGAGGCACTCAAAGGTACCCAGTTTTTATTCTTGGACACGAATTCCCAAGAAATCTTTTCTTGTTTGATCACTATGAGCAGTGGTGCTGATGCTGAATCAGAGGTGGTTCACACCTGCAGCACTTTGACTTCTGTTACAGCATCCAGTGCAGAAAGGAAGGAAAGATCCTGCAGCTAAGGATGTTGACTACTCTGTGCTATTGGGTGTTAACATGGGTAACATATGCTCCGGTTCCTTGGTTTTAAAAAAGACTATAACAGTGTTGCCCAAATGTATTTTCTAGCGAATGGATGAATACTTGCAAAGTACTTGGGTATGGTGAGAAAAACTCTGGAGGTGATTATAATTTTAGAGGAAATGGAGGATTGGCACAATATGCTCTGAAGAAGTCTGCAGCCACATGTGACTGTCTCCTAACATGCCCACAACAAGCTGCTGAATCACACCTGCTTCCTTTAATACTGGTCTTTTCTCATTTTGCGGGCTTTACTATGCAAATCTTTTTGAAATAACACAAGTATATACAATCATATGCATATGCTTACATATAATTACCTTAACCTTGATGTTGAGCTTGGCGAGAAATGATAGTTCTGCGAGATGTGCAAGTGGGGGGAGAGGGGAATATAGCTGCAACCAAGTTCAGCAGGAGCACAAACCCGATCCTCCCTCTAGCGAGAGTCTTTTAATTCAGTGCTCTTCTAAGCTCTTGGGAGAGGCTGATCAGNGCAGGGTCACCCTGCTCAGCACAGAGCTGGATTGTGGCTACTCCTCCCGGCTGCCAAGGACCGGTGCAGGGCACAGTTGCCGCGGAGAGAAGACAGCATCATTTTACCAGTAGCAGCCTTTTGCACTCACGGAAAGCTGCGAGCTGCAGCTGCTGCTGTTCCTGCTTAAAAAGGAATGGTCCGGCAAATCCTGCAGCAGCAGGAGGCAGCAACTGGATTGCAAACAAGCCGTGTAATGTCCGCGCTTAAAGAGGAGCTGTGCTTATCACAAATAAAAGTAGTGCTGCAGCGGGCTGTTGTGCAGTAATCTGCACTGCTGTGCAGTCACAAGGGGAATGTCTGTCTCCAGAAGGTAGAGAGCTGACTTAAAGAAGTGATCAGTTGGGAAGAATTTCACTTGGGCACTGTGAAAACTCTCTCTGAGCTAAGCATGAAAGTAAAGAGATTTGCAGGAAAGGGAGGGAAAAGGAAGTGAAGACAGGAAGGACTCAAGTTGTGGGAGGTGTTAATAGAAGAATGAGCCATGTAAATATGATTTAGGCTAGAGTGGGAAGATGTCAGAAATGTAGGAAGGCTTGGATTTTCCTAGCTCTGAAAACCATTTGAGAGTTTGCTGGCTTTCAGTGCTTCTTATAGATTTCCCTGTAATTTGGGGAAACTTGGTAAAGAGGATCATTGCTTCCTGTTAAAGGCAGTGTCAAGAGCAGAGTGGGAATATTTTGGAAGAACTTACTGCTTTTGCTAGTTGTGCTCTACTGCTGGCTTTGATTGGAAAAGCTTCTCCTGGAAGTATGTTAGGAAGTTGTCTGCAGCTCTCCCTTGGTTCTGTAATGCTGGGCAGTAGGGATCTGGGGAGCACTTGTCCCCTGGTTTCCACCACTGTGTAGTTTCCAAGAATCTGGACCTGACCAGAAAATGAGGTTATAATATTCAATTTTCTGGAAAGAAAGGATGTAAACATTCAACCCCTTGCTTTATTTTGTTCAGTACAGAAAGGAACAAAAGCACAATTAGAAAGGAAGAAATAGCATTTATGGCATGACCAAGGTGCTGATTAATAGCTTCAGAAATTCAGTTCTTATTGCAAGCCAAGAGAGAAAATCCAAATAATAATTGTATACATTGATTTAACAATGCAGCTATATGGGCTTACAGGATAGTATAGTATTGAAGAATACTAACTGAAAATCTTTGACCAGAATTCAGAAAATTATAGCATCATCAGAAGTCCTTTATCTACAGAACTGTAATATATAAAACTGTAAATTTTAATGCCTCTTTTTAGAATTTTCAGCAGGTAATAACCATCTTGTGTTGTGGTCTAGGTGGAGAGAAGGAGAATAATACTTGATTTGCCCTCTAATCTGGGAAATCACAAAAATGGGGCTGGGGAAAAAAAAGTGTATATTTTTTTTTTTCCCTCCCAAAATGAGCTTTCTGGGTAATAAAGTGACACTGCAAATTTCTAGAGGTGATTGTGGTAAGAAAATGGTTTCTAGAGCTTATGTGCTTTTAGAGAATGGCAGAAATTGTTTGATCTGGTACCAGTGTTAGAAGACAGGATTGTGCTCTTGCTTTGCTAGTGGTGGTGACTTGGAAGAACTGCTTCAGTCGTTATATGTGTGTAACTAGCATAATATTTCTCCCCTATCAAAAAAGTGAATTAAGGCCATAAGAAAAAAGAATCCATACTGAAATTGAACTTCATTATTGCACCATGAGCCTACTCTGAGAAGGTTTCTCTTTAAGTCTCCCTACTGAAATGAGATAGAAGCAGAAAGGTGTGCTTTGAGCACCCTAACAGCAGAAATTTGGGAGATTTTTGTAGTAACTTTGTGTGGTTTGGCAGTATGAAAAATGCAGTGTTAGAGCTTCCAGTGCTGCATCAAAAATGCTGTGGTCATGCCAAAATGCTGCCTAGTATAAACACATTTGGCTTCTTCAAATGTCTTCAGCATACAGAGAGAAGTTAATTTTGTTGTGGCAGTTGCATTGCTTGTCCCCTGTATGCTGGATCATAGCTGCCATCTGTCTTGAGATGGAAGAAGTCAGTAGATGTAGTAGATGCTTGATTTGTCTAATCTGCTAGGATTGATAATCTGAAACCTCATGCAGCTTGTCCAATTTATTATTGCTGGGTGGTGAAATAGCATATCTATGGTCTATCTGTGCATGTGTAGAATATGCTAATCATAGTTTAGCAATCCAAAAAGCCTAGCATAAATTTATTGAAATACTCATGAAATCAGAATAGAATTTTCCTTTGTACCATTTGGTTGCCAGGTAGGGCATTAGGCAATAATAGCTTTCAGTTTGTAAGAGTGGTGGAAAAAAATTATGAAGTGGTTTAACCTTTTTTGGCTATTAAAGCATTGTGATTTTGGCATCTGCTCTAGTCCCACTTAAATCACTGGAGTTTTTGACACAGGTTTTTAGTTTTCAGTTTTTTTGGTGGGGGGAGGTATGATGAGCATTTGCTTATAGCCATAGCTTTGTTTGTCCTAAAAATCTGTGTGTCTTTGTCAGCCAGGTGACAACCGTTCTNAAAAAAAAAAAAAAGGGGGGGATTATTTTCTCTGTCAGGCAAACAATAGAAGCCTTGCCTGAAATTAGGACCGATCAGTCTCCAACCAGCACACATTTTAGTTAAAATGTTCTGGAATCGTGTTTCTAATTTTTAATGTTTGATGCTATATTCATTTTCTGGCCTTGGTCTTCAGTATAGGTACATGAACACACACACCTGTACAAGTGGGAGTAAAACTCTCAGTTACAGAAGTCTGGTCTTGCATTTTTTGTACATGTGAAATGATGATGAAAAGCATGTAGGTAACTGGAACATGGACAAAATGCAGAACCGGGACTCTGGAACTGGCAATACAGAGAGAATTTTCTGAAAAGAAAAGGTATGTCCCATTCTCACCCCAATTTTTGGCAAATCATTTTTGTTTCAGGATGAAACTGAGGGATTAAATGGTAGTTACTTTCACTGTGAATAATGGTAAATCTCAGACTTGGAAACAACTTTTATGCCTCATTTTATCTTGATTTCACTCCCTCAAACCAAATTAATTTTATTACATTGTGCAGCAAAATGCTGGAAATGTGCTTTTTAAAAATATATGGAAAGTAAAGTAAATAAAAAGCAAGCATGTGTTCCTTTTTATTGTATTTTTGTGGAGATTATAACCAGAGTTATTTTCCTCCAGATTTAATCTGAGTTCTTAGAAGCAGTTACTCTTATGGAGTCGGTATGGACCAAATCCAAAATTGTTCAAGTAAAAAAGTAAGATTTCCAGTGATTTCAGTGTTCTTTTGATCAGGCCCTTAATCTTTTAGAAAATGTTAAGCTTAATAGGACTATTGTGTAAATGGTGCTGATGGAATTCTCTTTTGTGCCTAAAGGAGAAGGTGGAGATTTACTAAGTGGTTGCCTGTACGTATTGTTTTACTTCATTGTTATTCTGTCTCCTTTCCAGCTGTTTTTTGTATATAAAAAGTTAAAGTAATGTGACAGTGCCTTTTCTCTCTCCCCAATATTCCTGGCTAGCTGGGGGGGAGGAGAGAGAATTCACCTCACAGAACCAGAGTAAAGACTCTAGGGCTGCCTTTCTCTTCAGGATATCTTTGGATGTTTTATTCTCACATGGATCCAGGAAGGAAAGGAAACAGAGGGGGTTTTGCCCGTGCCTTTTAAACCCTAGGGGGGCAGAACTATGGAGTGACAGGTATCTTGACCTATCAGGTGCATCTAGGGAAGAGAAAGGAGGGTAGGAATGGTTTTTGCAAGTCATCATAGTTGGAAGATGCAAATAACAATGACCGTTTGCTGGACTTGGGGCTTAGCGATATGCTTATATGTGATAACTTGGGGCTCACATATAAATTACCATAAAGTAAATCCCTTTTTAAAGGTTCTCTATTGTGTTAAGGACCTAAAGTTTAATGTCTTTGTGTCAAAGAGCTATTATGAA
>VWZN01006338.1:1195-30332 GCA_013396955.1 Regulus satrapa | reverse complement strand
GGCTAGCTGGGGGGGAGGAGAGAGAATTCACCTCACAGAACCAGAGTAAAGACTCTAGGGCTGCCTTTCTCTTCAGGATATCTTTGGATGTTTTATTCTCACATGGATCCAGGAAGGAAAGGAAACAGAGGGGGTTTTGCCCGTGCCTTTTAAACCCTAGGGGGGCAGAACTATGGAGTGACAGGTATCTTGACCTATCAGGTGCATCTAGGGAANCTATCTTGGTCAAATGGTCTTAAATAGTCTTCTGATTGGTAGAAAGCAGAAAACTCCTGATCTAGAATTGATGCTGGGAGGGTTGTATGAAAGCAGATTATATCTCTGCATGGTATTCACTGATTAAGTGTTTGAAGAGCAAAGTTTCTCATCTCTAAAGACAATTTCCTTTAGTACAAAATATATAGGAAAATTAGTATTTCTAGATTAGTCAAAGCGCCACAGAGGTAATAGGCATCATTTGTATTCGGGACAGAAGTTTAGTTAGGGTTTAGCAAAACAGAAAACTAGAGCTTTAGCCATCTGATACAACCAGAAGTGAAAGCCCTTAAACAGTTTTGGGGGGAGGGAATTTCAGGTTTTTAACAAAATGAAATAGTTTCAGTAGTAATAATGAAGAAAGGGAAAAATTGTAGAAAATACCATAAAATAATAAAGAAATAGAAGTTTGCAAAAGTCTCCGAGGGAAAATTAGGTAAGGAAAGTTTTAGCAAATAAGAAGTAGAATATGAAGTACTAATTCCTTCACTACATTTATAGTTCTGTGAATGAACAAGCAAAACCAAAATCCATATTTTGGATGTGATGATGCTGAACCGTAATGATCTGTAATGGCAAGAGTCAACATTACAGTTCTCAGATGACAATAGGAGGCTTTAGAAAATAATTTTAAGTGTATGACTTAATCGGTAATTCTTAGAGAATTATTATCACTGACAGTCCAGGAACAGATTAATTGAGTGGATGTGCAGAAATAGAGTTATCATCTCCCCAATTTAGCTGCACTTACTTTAAGTGCAGATTGACTCTTCCAGACCAAATGGGGCTAGGTCAGTCAGGGTGGAAGTGAGTGGAGTGAGTCAGCCCTTGGACAGAAGCACAAACCTGGATTCAGTCTTTTGAGCAATGAAAACAGCATTTCCTTGTGCCAGCACTGCTTGCTGAACCCAAGAAAGGTTTACCAGAAGTACAGCACCACCAGGAGTACCATGGAGAAAATTCTGACCAAGGACCCAGGGAAAGCTGGTTCACCCCAGGATCTCATTGTCTCTCAGAACTCCCCTGTGACTGTTCCCCACAGGCCTTCCATCAAAAGGAAGATTTTAATTGCTTTGAGGAAGAAGGAGAAAAATAAAGATAGATATGAGAAATGCAAGTGCTTACAGATGCTTGCATGTATTCACTGTAAGTGCCTTTGTTCAAAAAGTCTAGCCCTGTTTGAGTCTGAAGGAGGAAAAAAATTGCTTCTGAGGAATTTTAAACTAATTTCATTTTCATTTGTGTGAGAAGATAAATTGTAATGCATATGAAATTATTTCATTTTAATTGTGTATGTTAAAATATGTTTAGCATACAGGATGGTCTAGATTTAGACCTTGGAAGTTTTATTTTATTGCTCTGAGTATTTCATTTGTACTTCCAACTGTAAAACATGCATATTATGAAGCTGCAAGCAAAGTCTCATTGTATTTCTCTGCTGTGTTACCTCTGCTTTTTTTGAAGAGGCCTGACTTAAGAGGCCATGCTTTCTAAGCCCATAGACTTATTAGCCCAAACTGCTAATAAAAGCCATCTAATATTAATTATGGTGTTGGTGTGTGGGAACAGCAGGATTACTCTTAGAACCAGAGTGGATACAGTCTGTTGCAGCAGTATGAGCAGGTAGCAGGTCTTGCCAAGTAGGATTCATCTATAAATAAAATTTCTAAGACCAGAACCATGCAGACTTGTGCATTTTAAATTTAATCAGTGCTTACATGGAACTTCTCCTCCCATCATCAATCTTTTAACAGAAAAGAGTGCAGGGAAAACCTATGCACAGGCATCATCTAAGTTTGGGTTGTGTTTACCCTGTGCAACCTATAGTCTCATGCTTTTATTTATATCCAGAGTCCATAATGGGAGAAGACTGCAAGAGGCATTAACAATGCCCTTTTTCCTTTCTCCCAGCATAATTCAGATGGGATTATAAGAGTACTTAGTTGAGTTCACTGCAATCCCTTGTCTCTTCTTTCCCCTTCCGTTTTACTGATGTCCTTCTAAAGCATTTTCTTTTTCTTTCCAGCTTTCCAAATATGATTGTGCCATCATTTTATTATGTACAGAGATGATTTCAGACTTTCGTGGTTTGTGTTCTTCTCTCCCTGCTGGCTTGACAGGTTATATGGAATCTACTTGTCCACATGAATTCCTAAATCAAATGCCTTAGCCAGTGGGGAATAGGCCTTGAGTCCTCTACCACAGACTTCCAGGTGCTAGACCAGACATAATACATGCCTCGTATTTGATGACTTCAATATTTTAATTACATGGATATATGCTATGGGATCAAATTCTTTAAAGAATTTAATACTTAAAATCATTTTATTCAGACAATTATTTTCATTACTAAAAACAGAATCTAAAATACCTGTTTGAAATTGACTGAAATTAAGTTTAATTCTGGTGTTCATAGTTCCTGCAGTTATGTGAAATAGTGAAGGTCAGTTTAATTGACCATGCACAATGTGTTTGCACGTTTCTAATTTCAAACTCTAAGGCTTAATGTTAAAGTTAGAATTTGAATGACATAAATAGACAAACACAAATTTCTTATATGCACCAAACTTTTCACTTGCTATGATGCTAATTCTTAGATACCTTATTTAATGATAGTTAGTACAGTGATACTGATTTTGTCTCTGCTGTGTTCATTATTAACCTCAGAAGGCAATGGAAATTTTATTAGACTCAGTGCTGGATATTAATACTGTGCCTGACTATGTTGTGAAAAAAAAAAAATTAAGAAAGAGCCTGCAAAATATTTGTAAGTTAATTGCCTGACTCGGAAAACACTAATGTACATGAATAACGTTTACTTACAGAGATTGTCTCAGTAAATTCAAAATCTGTTCAAGGAGTATTTGTCAAATAAGGCCATAAATCACAAATTTATGGAAACTTTAAGAAATGTTAATGAGAAGGCACCCTCAAGGTATTATGGAAACTTGAGAAGTTTTCATGAACAATATTTTAAAGTCATATATAATTAAATAAAGGAACTAGTCAAAGTTTAAAAATAAAGAATTAGAAGTTAAGTTTAGTTTGCNAGAAGATTTGTTCAGATATATCCTGTAATAAACATCTAGAAACTGCAGGGGTTGCCCTGTGGTGGCTATATAGCAAGAATTCAGTTTAACTAGCTGGCTTTACATCAGGATTAAATTCCTCCTTGGTTTGTTTTTTGGCTGGCTTTTTTTCTGTTTGTCNAAAAAAAAAAATTAAAAAATAAATCTCGAGCAGCCATCAACTCATGATACCTATTTATATTCTACCTGACAGCAAGAGCCACCATGTCCATGGTCCTTCAAACCTGGTACACCATACTCAGTGGCTGAGTTATACATGCCTGAACACGGCTTTTAATTTATTTTTGTGTCTGGCTAGTTTGCAGCAGAATCAGTGGGTAGGCAATCACCTGAGCCATGAAGAAGCCTGGCACTCAGCTTTCACTTGGGAAGAAATGTGGGGACAAATGTTCATGAGGCCTGCCTTACGGCTAGGTGAAAATGGTCCACCAGGGTTTCAGCTGTGCCTTGTTTATCTGAACAGTGAGTTGGGATAATGTCACTAGAGTGAGCATGAGAAAATGACAATTTGATGGCCAAACAAAATTCCTGTCTCAGAGAAGGTGATTTCTTATATCACCTGCATATGGTTATCAGTCCCTGTCTGGGATGATTAACTGGGGTGCCTATATCCTGGTACAGAGAATCTCTGCAAATTCAGTGGGAAGTTTGGGAAGTAAGTAGTCATGCCCAAGGGTTTCAGGAGACTGTTCATCAGAGGATGCAGCTGCAAGATACACAGTGTCTTTGCAGCAGCCTATGTGCAGTTGCAGTCCTTTGTGGTTTCTGATGTAGGGAAAGAGGTGCATCCCAGTGGCCCTGTGGAATAGGAGGGGATGAATGTTGTCCTTTGAGTGGGGTTAATTTCTCTTGTGACCTGAAATGGACCTCTCCAGCCCTATTCTGAGTGCTCAAAGCCTTTCAGCACTAATGCACATTGTACCTCAGGTTCCAGGAGTTTCTGTGTGGCCAGCTAGGGAGGATGAGTTGAGATGTGCAAGCAGGACCATCAGTGCAGCAGCCTGGGGTGCCCAATGGGGCTGCCCTGCTAATGCTGAAGCCAGATATGGGTACGGCTGTGTGGTCGAGGTTCCATGCAGGCCTGTGTCCCATGGCATGATGTCACAGCGGGAAACCTACAGCAGCAGTTCCTGCTCCCTACAGTGTCCCTGGACCACTGTCTCTGGAGAGGCCTGGGTGACACCAGAACTTCTGTCACCAGCACCCTGCCATGCAGAAACTGTCCTGCTGCCAGGAGGTGAAAGGAGGCACTGATTGAGAAGTATTGAGAGAGAGGAGAGGAGCAGAGAGTTTTTGTAGCAGAAAAAGCACCTCTTCCCCAGTTGTTGCAGTACAGGGGGGCAAAGATGCAGAAGTACCTGCTCTATAACTCTGTGGAGCCGGAGGAGCTCCCAACCCTCAAGGAGCTCAGCACCATCGGTAAGGCCCCAGAGATCCCTTGCAGGAGCGCTGTCAGTGCCAGGATTACATGGAGACGAGCTATGGAAATCCCAAAGCTGAGGCCATAGTGGGACCCTTCTGGAGGGTACAGACTGCTGCAAAGACAGCCCTCCTTTTTTATGCCTTGGAGCTTGAGGGTACCTTTGGTAGCTGTGATGCCCCACCCTTAAGGAGAAGGGAGCACCCAAGTTTCACAGATGCTTGTGGTAGAAATGATGTCTAAAGATCACTTGCTTTTTAAAAAAAATTTATGTATTTTTCATATATTTTGTAGGTTTATAGATTACTATTACATAGTTACATAGCTCCTAGTATTTTTCCTACCCTTTCTCTTAGATTTTAGAGTAATAAATTATCCATATAAAAGATTCCTGAAATACTGTTTAGTCTTATTTTCAAGAAGAGAACCTAGAAGCACATTTTGTTTTCCAATCAGAATCTGAGAAGACACAAGAAGTGGAGCAAAGAAGCCCTGGACCAACTCCAGTGGGGCAGTATCTGAGGAAAAATTACCTAAGCAACTGCTCTTCTAATTGGACAAAGTTTGTTAGATACGATGATTTGTTAAACTTACAGAATTGTAGAAATCTGATGCCAGGTGTGTCCATGACCACCAGGACACCTGTAAGCTTCCAAATAAAGGCCTGCTTTAAAATTTTTACTATTTTAACAGTCTTGCAAGGGTTTTTCCTCTTATGATGTCAGGCAGCAGCAGGGAACAACAAAAATCAACAACATAAAAACTCACCGAGTTTTATTAAAAAAATTACACAGTTGGCATGGAAATTTCTGTGTTAGTCCCTGACTTACTTGCTATTTAAGCCCATGAATGTAAGTCCAGGGTCTTGGGGTCCCTGATCCGTCTTGGTAGGGGTACCTTTTTATAGCTAGGTTTCTTGCTTTCTACACAAATTAGTTATCATATGCAGTCTGTTCTTTCACACCATTTGGGAAAAGGGTCAAGGGGCTTTGGGAGTCTTGGGTGGTCTTGATCCCCCCTATAGTCCATGCCCACTTCTTGACCTCATTCCTGCTCTTGCGCTGTACTGTGTTGTGCTTGTCTCCATGATCTAGAACAAGAATGTTTGTCTTAGAAAAATGCTGCTCTACTTCCACCTGGTCCCCTTCTCCAGCCTCCTTTTGTCCTTTCCTGCACTGTGTTAATACCAACAACTCTTGGTTATTTCCACAGCCATCCAGCTATGAGTGTTTTAGATATATACATTATATATAGCTGGGAAGCTACAGTAACCCAGGCTTCCAGGCACTGGCAGCATCAGAAATTGGAAATCACCTTTGCAAAACTACAGCCTGCCTTTCTTCTCCAGGCCTGTCTTGGATATGGCAGGCTATGAGCCTGGGGCAGTCAAGGAACACAGCTGGGCAGCCTCAGTCAGTGAGAGTGCTTATTTACAGCAAGGGCAAGCTTGATAGCACTCCACTTTGTCTGCATGGGTAGGGACATGGGGGTGGTGGCCTGTGCTGACTTCAGAGCATGGTATGACTTTCATTTGCTTTCCAGAAATCTGCAAAGTCTGGTCTGGAATGTCTCGGCACATCTACAGACAGCTCTTAAAGAAGAGGGTGAGTCTTGCCTCCTCCATGTGCCTAATTCTGCCCCTCTGGGGCTCCAGAGCATGGCCCAAAGTGCCATCCCCAGGGCCATGCAAGTAATCTAGCAGCCTCCTTACCTTTAGGCCTCCCTGTCAACACTTCCTCTTGCTTGTGTTTTCAGGCAGTGGAGATTGGAGTTGGGACTTTTGCAGTTCTCCCAGTGAATGCCAGTGTGGCAGAGGGCAAGGTTTTACCTGTTGAGAGACCTATGTTTATTCTCAGTAAGCCTCTGAAGATGTTTTACAAACTTGAGAGTGATGAGACCAAAATTCCTGGTAAGAAGATGGGACCCTTTCCTTACACAGGCCTTGCATTTTGGCTTGGTGCCAGCATCTCTAATATCACAAAAAAAAAAAATCTCCTTCAACCTGTAAAGTGCTGAGTGTGGACATAGATGTGGTAGCCCAATACCCTGCTCCTCCCTGAGAAGCCAGCCTCATCTGCCCAGCTCCCCTATGCTCCCCTGGCTGCTAACAGCCAGAGGCAGAGCTTTGCTTGGCCTTTCCTTGTCCACCGTGTCAATTCTGGAGATGTGGATGAAGCTGAAATGGAGGCACTGTCTCGTAGCGTTGCCTGAGAGCTGGGCGCTGATGACCTCTAGTTAGCTGAGCTGTGGTGATAGAGACATTGTTACTTTGTGCTTGTTTGCTAGATGAGACACCTGTTGTTCAGCCAGACTTTGAAGCAGTCGCTGCAAACATCCATTTTCGCCACGAAATTGTGGAGCAGTGTGTACAAGAGACCCTGCTTTGCTTTGCTGGGGCCCTCCGAGACAATAAAGAGGTGGAATTCTCATTCAGGGGCATCGGTATCCTTGCTGTGCGAACAAAAGTGGTCAGCATGACCTTCTTTGATAGCTGCCTGCTGGAGCTAGATACAACAGGAAACATGCTGAAAGCCCTTCTGGAGGTGAGTTTATAATTTCTGTGGGATTCCTCCTCATGGCTTTGTGGCAATGTGCTGTCAAAATTTTCCAGTTACCATGTCTGGTCTGTTGTCACCTGCCTCACCATCCAGCTTAGGCACACTCCCAATGAGCTAGTCTGAGTTTCAGGAGTGCATCAGTCCCCTTGAGTGAGGGGCTAATGACAGAAAGAAAGAGGCTTTCTGAGAAGCAGTGTTTGTGTCTCTGAGCACAAAGGTGGTTTGCTATGATTCTGAGCAGCCAGCACATGTTCTGGATTTCTGCTGACGTACTGCTGTTCCCTTCCAGGACCCCAACATGATGAGCCTTGTTGCCTTTCCAGGCCAAAATGATTTTAGTCGGGTCAGTCAAGATGAGGTTGTCAAACTGCCAAGGTGAGCACAATGGCTCCTACAGCCTTCAGCTTGTCAAGTACCTACTCAGCCACTGTTTTGGGGGTACCGCCAAGGCTGCTTTCCAGACAAACTTGGGCAAGAGCAGCCACTTCACAGGAGAGCTTCCTGCTCTACTGCTCGCTCCTCTGTGGCTTTGGAGATTGCAGACAAAGTGGCCATTCTGCTTTCAATGTTCCCCAAGAGACGCAAGAGGGTCTGTGCAGGCAGCAAGGACAGCCATGCACATTCTGTCCTCCAAGGACTAGGCAGTGCCCCCCAAAGATTTGTGCCATCAGTTTGTGTCAGCCTCCAGAGATCCTGTTGCCCCAGCTTTACTCAGCTGGTACCTTCTTGTTTCCAGCCTAGTAGTTGAGACCCCGCACCAGCCTTTGGTCCCACTGACTTCCCTGAAGCCCAGAAGAGAGTCAGCGCCTTGGGGTGGGGGTTGCCGCAGAGGTATGTCCCAGCTGAGTGCTGGCAGGGACTGTGTGTGCTCTTGCCCTCATGAGGGCAAGAGGTCTGAGGTCACTGTGGGGAAATCTATTCTGGAGGAGGCTTTGAACTGTGGGGAGCCCCTACAACCCAATTTCCCCAGCAGGCCCCTGGGATTCTCAGTACATCCCAGTTCTTCCCACTGGTGAGACCCTTCTCCTGGCAAGGTATAAGAGGGAGATGAGAAAAACCGTGCCCTGGGGTGGTTGGTGGCTTCGTGGAAATTTATTTCTGGAGCAGGTCCAGTGTAGACAAAAGAAAGGGACCTGCTGGAGCTGTGACTCCTAAGAGTGGCAAAGATTGTCAGTAAGCCTTGTGTAGCATGCTCTGCCAGCCATGCTGTCCCACATGATCTCAAAGACCGTGTGCTCTTCTCTTGCCTCCTGCTTATAGTGAGTGTGCTGGATCCAGTGTTCCTGGCTCGGAGGAGAATTTCTCAGGCCAGTCAACAGTCGATGGACATGGATCATGCTAGAGCCAAGGAAGCTGGCCAAAGCTGGTGAGCTCTGTAGAGGTGTGGTGTCCCTGAGGGCATGCCCTCAGTATCAGCCTCATTGTCACTTGTGGTAATGGGTGATGTTTCCTTTGTCTGGGGTACATGCACTGATGACAAACAGCCCTGGAGACACTGTCCTGGTGGACACATAGTCCTCCTACTGAACTGCTGGGTGGTGCCAGAGGGCAGGCTGTGCTCCCACAGATACAAGTTCACACTCAGCTCTCACAGGCTCAGACTGCTGGCTGTCCCTTTTAGGTACCTGGCTATAATCCAGGAGAAGACACAGATGATGCTGAAGAACCCCACATCTCCAGTTCAGCAGGGGTTGAAGGTCTCTGCAAGTACTGCCCAACCCTCAGAAGTGGTAGGTACATCCTAGGGTTTTGCCAGTCCTGTGTCACGGCTTGGACTCTGTGCCACAGCAGGCGAGGCAGCAAGAGCTGCACATGATCCCAGCCCTCCTGCCCTGCCCAAGCTCAAGGTGGCTAATGCTGCATATGTGGTCTGTTCATGGCTTTCAGGGAATGCACCCCCTCTACACGGAGAAGGAAGAAAGAGAGCTCCAGCTACTGCTGGCATCCAAGCGCCATGAGGTGGAAGCAGAAGTGTGGCACAAATACTTTGGCAACCGAGCGACCACTAGGAGAGGACAGGTATGATATGCACCACACAGCCTTCAGGAAAAGGGCATTTTGCCTTCCTGCTGGGTGGCAGGGGAGCAAGGAAGTTGTCCTAGCACAGCAGCAGTGCCATGGCTGGGGGCAGAGCAGGAGGAGCTGTCCCTGGGGTCCCAGGCTGGGGCAAGTTGCTGTCTGTGGCATGGCTGTTTGCTTTGTGCCATCTCTGCAAGCGAGCCTTGTGAGCACTGAGCCAGGCCTGTGCAAGGCACATACTTTGGCTGAAGCTTTCAGAGGAGCCCCAGGTATTGGTGGTAGTGTTTTAAGAGAGCCTCCTCTGCCTTTGCAGTCTTCCTGCCCCTACGTGTTTGAGGATCCCTATCGCCCTTCCCACCTCTTGAGAAAGGCCTACACCAAGAAGCTGAAGGAGGGTGGGCAAGACATGGCAAGGCAGAGCTCCTTAGAGCAGCAGGCAGAGTTTCAGCTCTTGAGGACAGTATTAGAAGAGTAAGTGAGGTGGAACGAGGGCCCACAACAGGCCCTCTAGAGCATTGGGATGGCCTCAGCAGCACCACCAGGAACTACCAGCCTGAGCCAGGCTTAGCAGCATTGTGAGCCCTTCTGCCCAGACACAGAACTTAAGACCTTTTTTCTGTTTCCTTTAGCAAGGGTGTGCAGACAGGTCTTTTGGAACACTGAGGAGAAGGCCCAGCCACTGCCAGCCCTGCCAAGAAGCTGCAAGCAGCCCTGTAGAGACTATAGTCACAGCATTCATTCTTTCCAACAGGAGAGCTGCCAGGAATGGGTGGCAAGAGGGACAAGGACTGCCTCAGCTAAGGAGAATGTGCCAAATAAAGGTTGCTGGTACCTGAGCTCCACTGGAGTGATCATGGTGATGCATTCATTGCCTTTCTTTGCAGCCTAGGGGCTGGGAGAGCAAAAGAGCTCTTTTTGTCAGAGAGCAAATGGGCTGGAGGTACCTGGCCCTGCTAAGCAGTCGTGACAGGCCATGGGACTGAAAATGTGGTGTCTTTTCCAGGGTAAAGGGTGTGGGTGCTGCAGAGCACAGCTTCTCTGCATCCAAACACCACTCTGTAGAGAAAACCATGGCTTGTCAATGCAGATTCGATCTGGCAAAAGCAAACAGTGGGCTTTATGCTACTTGAAGAGCTACACTTGCATGGAGAAATGTGCTTCATTGAAGGCACTCCTTAGTTCAGTCTGTGGCCGACCCTTAGGAACTATCCAGTGGCCTTCTTGGGAGAAAGCTTATTCATTTCAGGAAGAGAGAACTTTTGAAAGTGCGAAAGTCCTTTTTTTTTTTTTTTTTTTTTTTTTTTTTTTAAAGGNTTTTTTTTTTTTTTGCAAGGTAAACTACAGCATGAAGAAGAAAGCAGTAGCCTGGAAAGGTAAAAGAGCACTAGCAGCAGCACATGCAACTATGCCAGAGTCTGTCAGACCCTGGGGTGTCTGTTGGGACTGCTACTGCTGAATATCATCTTCCTTAATGCCATAGCTAATGAGATTGAGTGCAGCCTCAGCACATTTGCAATTCCCTTGGGAGCAGGAGCCAGGCTGACAGTTTTGTAGGTAGATCTTTACTCTGTGGACTTTATTACAGGATTTATCCAGGTACTCAGAAGACAGAAAACCTTTTTTGCTTCCTCTCCAGGTTCCCAGGCCTCCCAAAACATAATTTCCTGACTCTGCTCTGTCTGGCAGCTTATCCATAGTGGCTGGTCTGTAGCCAGCAGTCTCTGGTGGCATTAGCAGCTGACTTGACAGGGACAGGGATGACATAGGTTTCTGAGGGCAGGCTTAGTTGTTTGAAGTCACATTGCATTTTGATTGCAAACTTAGGTGATTAATTGGTTATGCGTGTCTTTTTTTTTTTTTTTTTTTTTTTTTTTTTTTTTTTTTTAGTTACCTGTGGCATTACTCCTGTTGAGAAGGTGAGGGGAGCAGGAAGTATTGGGCAGAGGTGAACTGCTTCATCTAACAAGCTCAGAAGCAAAGCAGTGGGACTGGAGAGGCAGGGTTCCTAAACCAACCCTGCCTTGCAGAGGGGGCTTGGCCCTTGGGCAGGATTTACTGGCACCAGAGGGAGGTGCAGAGGTTCCTGCCTTTCCCTACCCTTCGCTGTGCCTGGGGAGTATGTGCCAGCAGGGTGGGGTGAAGAAAAACATGACCTGTAAAAGAGTACTAGCAGCAACAGCTCCTCAGACCCACCTTTCCCAGCCAAGGAGACTTCAGTCAGGCCAGATCACGTTTATGAACCATTATCAGCTATGTAGTCTTGTGTGCCAGTCACAGCTGTTTTATGATAGTGGTGTGAAAGACTAAGAGGTCTGTGTTCAGTTTAAATGATGGATGAGGTGTAATGGCTGGCCATTTGCCTGCTGCTGCCGCCAGTAAGTGTGCTTTGTAGAGTCTCAGAGTATAAAGTTGGATTTTCCAGTTCTCTAGACTTCTTTTAGCATAGTGCACCAAAATTACTCAAGTGATATGTTGAAAAAATGTAATAATTTTCAGCACAGAGGTGCAGCCAGAAGGAGCAGAAGAAAGCTAGTATATTTAGAGATGTTTTTACACTTGTACCTTGAGAAAGAAATCTGTAGGACTATAAGAGTATCATAGCCAGCTTTTGTTTGAAGATGCTGTGGATGATTTAAAATAAGATAGAAGACTGATGATTTACTGTCTTATTAAGGGCAAATGCTTCAGCATTGTGGCTTAAAACTCACACCTGCACACAAAACTGAGGCAGGGCTTTAAAATGAACTGTGTGTTTAGCCAGAAGCACAAGAAGGACTAATAGCCAGCTGGAATGCCTTGGGCAGGTATATTACTCACGTTGCTGGAAGTTTGTGTAGCAAGCTGCTGGTGAAACTGGGTTTGCTTTGATTAGCATTTTGCTTCTGATGATCAGCTCATTGCTAGGGAGCACAGAGTCCCAGACCTTGGCCTAAAAAATGTTGTAATGGCCTTTCAGAAATGTGTATAATCATATATTATTCCGGTTTCAAACAGCTAATGTATAATTGGCATTCTTACATTATTGCCTGTTGTCTTTTCATGTTAAGTGACTGAATTATTGTCTCAGAATGTTACATGCTCACATAGAAGCCTTGTGCAATGAAAAGGCAGGCATTTTCTCAAGATGTGATTGCATTTTAAAAAGCAGTCTATTGCCAATAGAATATGGAGCAGTAACCCTTGCTCCTAAATAGACAGTAATCTAACTGGAGCTGTAAAAACTGACTTCTTGAACATAATCCTTCTGGGGAAATAATTAAGAGCCAGGATTCCATGAGGCTTATTAGCTGTCTAACTGGATCTGAGAAGCAGAAGGTTGAGCAGAGTTTAACTAAAATTTAAAACTGTTAATTAGTTTGCTTTCTTTCTAGTCTCCTTTCTGTTTTCCTGGTTTTGGTTTGTGTAGCACACTTTGAATGAACTGTGAGAAGCTACTACTACTGTGCTTCTGACATGATAGCTCCCAGTTGTAAATGGTGTACTTTTCTAGCTGTGAAAGAATAAAGCTTTAAAAGAGCTTGGCTGCCCTTAGCTACAAGCTGGCTTGTTATGGATGAAGAAATAACAGAAAGTGGAAAAAGCAGGCTGGCTAATCTTGTTAAATTGGCTGAGTAATGTTGCATTCACAATATGTGTACTCCATGCTGCAAGGCACAGATGCTTTAATAAACTTTGGATGACCTGTCTTACTTTAGCATTCTTTACAGGGCTCAGAAAATATTTGATAGGTGCATGGAAAGCTAAGAATGAAACCACCTTCCTTACAGACCTCTGTTTTGGGAGTTATGGATATGGGAATTTGTGAATGTGCAAAGGTTGTGCTTCCCTGGGCGTGCCTGGGCAAGATAAGGGAGGGAAAGGTAAAACCTGAAACCTGTTTTATTAAGTTCAAAAGTTTGTTAAACAGAAATGTGAAGTGTTTCTTGATTTTTTCACTTGGATATTATTATTCGGTTTATTTTTTGATGGAGTGGGGTAAGTGGGATGCTAGCATGCAGGGCAAAACTTCCAGGGATTCTGATGTGATGAGCTGAACAAAACAGCTGCTCTTTCAGCTCAATAGCCTGTGTGCCCCCCAGTGAGACAATTTTGAACCTGATGAGTAAGAATGGTTTGCAGATCTGTTGTAAAAGAAGGCTGCTGGAATTCTATTTGTCAATTCATTAATGAGACTTGTCAGAGTCTGCTTTGTTTTTCCTTCCATGACTACCACTTCATTCTAGGGGTGTAGTTAAGCCTTTGAGCTGATCTGACATCTGGCTTTTGTCCTCTTATATGTAATGCTTCACTTTTAGATGTTTTGTTTGTTGTTATACTCATTGCAATGTTTATATCTTCCTTTCAGTTTGTAATATGTCTCAACTAAGACATTTACATCAATATAAATGCATTTGCTTAATATAGATGCACTGCAAAACAGAATATGCATCACAGTGACTAATCCTGGTAATTTAAATGGGTTCACACCAGTAAGGTGTGCCTGTATTTTAGTTCAGAAGTTTGGTGGGTGGGGGCCAAGTGGAAAAGGGCATTAAGTGTGATGTAGATAGCTCTTGAATTATAAATGGAAAGAGTACTTGCCTCTAAAAATGTCCTAATCATACAGATTAGAGTAGTTGTGCTGTATGATTACAGCCCTATTGTACCAAGCATTTGAGGGTGAAGGGGTATTTTCTCATATCTTCAGTTATTCTTCCACTCCTTTAAAATACATGTTTATTTTTTAAGAGTAGCCTAAGAATATCTCTTAAATCTAGATTTGAGGAGTCCCTGAAACAATCAGGTGCCTGGTCATAAATGTCAGAGTGTAAGTATGCATTAGTAAGAATCCCAAAAGTTCTGTTACAGAGAGTACTTATGTGATTCTTTTGGTAGTGTTTGAATTCTTCCACTACTAAATCTTGGGTTTGTTTCTTGTTACTACAGTAGCTTTTCTTCCAATACACTGCATAGCATTCTGATCTGACACCCACTTGGCAAGAGTTGTTTGCTTGGAACTGTACTATGTACCTCTTGTTCAATTTTGAAGTTAAAGGTTTGTTTTATAATAAGAGATCCTCAGTCATATGCAGATAAGTGTGTTAAATGACGTTGTTTTGGACAACTAAATCTGAAGTAACTCCCCTTTGTCCCCCCCAAAATATCTGGCTAGCTATGGAGGATGGGAGGGTAAAGGGAGCCCTTCACGACCTAGGATGAAAGACCAAAGGGCTGCTTCCCCTCCGGGATACGTAGATGTTTGTTCCAGGCTGGGATCCGGGAGGAAAAGGAGAAAGAGGGAAGGTTTTCCCGGGTATTTCAAACCTTGGGAGAGGGGCGGGGAGACATATAACACCAACCAATGGGATAACAATCCAGGGATAGGAAGGGGAAAGGAAAGGCACGTCATACATGGGGGGAGGGATTACAGAGAAACCAGGGATCATTAGGTATGTGCACCACCACATAAATCCTCTTAACTTTAACAGAGGAAGAAAACTACCTTAAAAAAATATTAGTGGATTATAAATCCAAGCATCTTTTATTAACTCTGATTTGGAGAATATATCTGGATGGGTAGAGTTCAACTCTAAGACACCTTACCTAATCCTGTTTGCTTGACAAACATCTGTTCACATATGCCCTATTGCTTATTTTGCAGGATCTTTTTTTTTTTTTTTTTTTTTTTTTTTTTTATTTTTTTTTTTTTNTTTTTTGCTAATTTCATGTTCTGTTTTTCCCTCTGATAATTTATTTCCATTTCCCAGTTACAGGCTCCTTTATATAAAGTGTAACTGCAGACAAAGGTACTGCATTGTTTAGAACAGATGCAGTGAGAACAGCACATTGGTAGGGGAAATTCACACTGAAAAAAGTAGTTTTAAGATTACAACTGGGTCAACAAATAAAGCTACAATAAATTTTAATGTTTTGAAGGAATACCTTTATAGTGGTAACAGCTGAGCTGTAGATCTTGGCAGGAAGCAGCTGGTTAGTTTAAAAGATGGCAACAAAAGATTATTTTAACACTGCAGGGGGAAAAAATATTTTTGAGAAAAATACTAATAACATGAATGCATGTTATTGTAAGGCACCTTTTAGTATGTGTCCAGTTACTTAATAGAATATAACAGATGAAAAAAACCAAACCAGTACAGATCTGAATATGGAATGAGTTTGTAAAATCTTTGGGATAATCTTGAGAAAGACAAAGTAGGTCACTGTCCTGTTATTCTGGTATTCTGTAGTCCCCCACATTGCAGGATAAGCTTGGCAGATTGTTTGGGTGATAGCTGCTGTACTTAGGAGCTACAGAAAACCATGCACATCTATATAGATGCAGATACTGCTTCTATAATCATAGAATCATATTGTAGAATGGTTTGGGTTGGAAGGGGCCTAAATATCTTGTAGTTCCAACTCCCTGCCATGGGTAGGGACACCTTGTGCTAGACCAGGTTTCTCAGACCCGTATCCAGTATGTCCTTGAACACTTCCATAGATGGGGCATCCACAGCTTTTCTGGGCAAAAGGGCCTCGGCACCCTCACAGTGAAGAATTTATTTCTAATAAATAATCTTAACCTACCCTCTTCCAGTTTAAAGTCATTTCTCCTTGTGCTGCCACTACACAGCCTTACAAAAAGTCCCTCCAGCTCTTGTAGCCTCTTTGGGTACTGAAAGGTTCTCTAAGATCTCCCCAGAGCCTTCTCTTCTCCAGGCTGAAAACCCACAGCTCTCAGTCTGACTTCATTGGACAGGTGCTCTGGTCTTGTAAGCATCTTGCTGTTGCAAACTTCCATTCTGCGTTATTGCCTCCCATTGCCTTCTGTATGTGCTTGGAAGATTTTGTGGCTGCTTGACTGTAGGTCCAGCTGCAGATTGTGCTTTGAGCCATCTAATTCTTTCTCACTCTGCCTAATGTTCCACTGCCTTCTCACTGCCTCATGCAGCTCAGCAACCTGCAAGTTTCCCACCTGGGCCCAACCTTGCAGGCAGGTTTGCTGCCTGTCCCTATCCCAGGAGAAGGGTCTCAGTGAGGTCTACTCTGTAGCTGCTCTCCTCTGCAGCTCTCTGTGTGCAGGCATTGCCCACAGGAAGGCTACGTGGTGCAGATTTCCCCACTGCTTCAGCCACTCTGAGGGCTGGTTTGGAATTGGTGTTGCCCCTGCTTAAGGAAGCTCCTATATGCCCCCATCCCTGCCCTACCGTGAGACAGGCCTGCCCCAGAGCAGTTCAAACTCTGACTCAGCTTGAGGCTGAGCTTCTTTCAAGGGTCTGGAAGGAAATGTATCAAAAGAACAGTATAAAACCTAACTCCTCCAGCTTAAAGTGGGTAAAGAAACACGAGGCTTGCTCTCCACACCTCTCTTACCCACTTTAACTAACTGTAATTATAAACAGTGTACCTTCAAAGAGGGTGTTAGCACAAGAATCTAGACTGACTCTGAGTGTCCTATTCAAAAACCTGCCAAAGACACTGTGACCTTATTTCCGTAGCCCTGGTGTGTTATTAATTTGCTTGGGATTGTACCCTGTAA
The DNA here is from genome assembly GCA_013396955.1 of Regulus satrapa. Classification (NCBI taxonomy): domain Eukaryota; kingdom Metazoa; phylum Chordata; class Aves; order Passeriformes; family Regulidae; genus Regulus; species Regulus satrapa. The sequence goes on along the minus strand of VWZN01006338.1, from coordinate 13,472 downwards.
TTCCCTCTGCTGACGCAAGCTGAATTTCTTACTCTTTCCCAGCAAATTGAAAGTGCCCTTTCAGGATGTAAGGTAAGGACTGACCCTGTCTGCTTTTCAGGCAGAAAAGATAAAGACAATAAATTTAATGAGGTAGCTTTTGAGGTTGGATTGCAGTATTACCCAAATGAACACCCCATATTCACCTGAAGCAATGGCTTCAGCTTTCTCGGAGTGGGACATAACAGTGGTGGGGCCCTCTCTGTCATATAGGGAGTATCTTAGAGGAAAAATTCTCTCTGCTAAAAGTAGGAGATTAGGACATGGAAGCACACCTCTGTGTACAGCTCTCTTTAGTCCAACCTGTAAATGCTCTTCCTGGAAAGAAAGCAGACAAATCATTACAGGTTTGGTATTCAGAATAGCTGAACCTGGGTGACCAAACACTTTTTCAACCCTTGCAAGCTGAAGTCAAATTATTTATAAAATTTGAAATCCTGTTAAGCTATTTTCTTTGTAATGGTTAAATGGCTTAAAGGTTTTAGAAGAATCAGGAATTTGGAAGCACAAGTCACCAGTGCTTTATACTGTAGTCAAAAAATGCTATATGTCTATCCCAGTTTAGATCAGATGACAGACACATTTAGCCTTTGTGCCTTAATACTACTGCATATGAATGTGTATATAATAATCAAAATATGTGTTCAATAAAAATTTAGTTTCAGTTAATATCTGTGTTAAAATCAGGAATTCATGAGTTATAAACTGTTCACCTTTCTTTCCTGTCCTAGGAGATGTATCAAAGGCAGCTAGTGATGATATGTTGTCAAGGTAAAATGACTTTGCTCAGAAAAGGGGAATATTTGGACTTCCTATTTCAGTGAATAACATCACTGGAATGTTCACCCCATCAGGCAGCTCTGGAAAACAAGATTTCAGAAGGTCATCCGCTTGTGCTTGTAACCTTGCTGCCATTTGTCTGGAAGGATCTCTCTTCATCATAAACCTGAATGCATTTATTAGGATTGCAATGGAGAGAAAGTCTGAAGAGAATATTAAAATACTTGCTATTGTGCCAGGAAGAAATTGTTTGTTTCGGCAAATAGTGGAGTCCACAGAGCTGTTGAAACGAAAGGTCATTTTCAGACTGTAGAAGAAAATAGGATATTCTTGTGAAAGAAAAGAGGAGAGATGTGTGCGGGAGGGAAGTGAACATTGTTTCTGTTGTCATCACAAAGAATCAAAGCCTTTCTAATTTGACTTTTAATTTTTTTTTTTTTTTTTAACCTATAATGACAAAATACTGTGTTCAACCAATTCTCCAGACAGACTCAAGTCTAATCCTTCAGATAAACACAAGTGGAGTTTTTTTCAGCTATAGTGAGTTTGGAGAAAGAGGAATGAATGTTAATGCTCTTGTTATATCTATCAAGTTGATATGAAGTTCACTAAGGCTATTTTTGACTATGAGGGACTTCTTGAATTGAAGAAGATAAGACACCCCACTTGCACTCTGTTTTTGGACTAGAACTTAAAATTGCAATGGAGAAAACAGATATAACTGTTGTGCCCAATTTACTTTAATAGGAGTGTGAATTTGCAGAAGTCTGATCTTTTGTTGTCAGTGGCAGGAAAAATCTCAAAGATGTTCTTTTGAAAATATTAAGTTTCCAAGGAGAAAATAAAGCTTGGTTGCCTTTTTGGTTTACTTATTTGTTCATATCTATTTATATGTTATTTTTAAGAGTGTAGGAAGTTTTTCAGATAAGAATTGTTGATTATGATGCCTTATAAGGAGGGAAAATAAATTAGTGCCCTCTTTTTTCCCCATATAGGTGTGTGAGTTGTACTTGCCCATGGGACAAGATGATCTTTAAGCTCCCTTCCAACCCAAAGTGTTCAATGATATCTGACAGAAGCAACCGTGTCTCTAAAGAGAATATCTTGCATATGTTTGTTCTAAAAAAACCCTTTCAGACCTAATTTCTTGTAATCTGCTTTTGATCAGTGAACAAGGGAGATACCTGTCAAGAAACTCAACCAAAGCGAATTTCTTTCTCAACTTTGCAATGCACTTCAAATTTAATAAGGGAATTGCCAAATGCTGTTCTGGTATAAATCACTTCTTTACACACAACAATTTGAACCCATTAGGAAAGTCTTCTTAAGCTTATCTGCAGGAGCATGGGGATGTCTATAAAAAGGGTTCAAGATAGTGAAAATTGGCAGTTGGCCACAAAAAAACTTTGAGAAATTTAGTGATGCACATTGTCAGGGGTTATGTTGACATCTGGTGCTCTAGATAAATTCAAATTCAAAAGAACATGGACAGAAATCAACAAAGACTGTTGGTTTCATTGTATTAATAGCACCTGTGGGGGAAAAAAAAAAAGACAACAATGAAATAAAAATGGATGTTAGCTGAAACACTTCACTTGTTTTTTTGTTCATCTGCAGATGAACAACTTGCCATTGTTTGTTCCTATTTCCTAGATGCAGTTCCCCTAGATTTATTGATACTCATAAAAAGGGGTATACCAGAAACCTTGTAATATTGTAACATTTTACCTTTATGCTTGAGCCAAGTTTTATATAGGTAAATGTGGGTGTTTGGGGTGAGAGAGACAAGGCTGGAGTTTCATGAGCAGTGCTGCAAAGGTTGGGCTCTGAAGGTGCTTGCATTGCCTCCATGGAAAAGGGTCATACAGAATTAGACAGTCTCACCCATACACTGTGGAAGATCATCAGCAAACTTCATTCTTTTCTTTGAAATGTAAATCATCAGTGTCTCACCCACTTGAATACTAAGCCCAGCAGATCAGAATGAGTTTAATGCTGCATTCTCTTTAACTAACCTGTCTTCTGAAGAGTGCAGTTTTGTTTTATTTTTCTCCATACTCTTTCTGCTGTATCTTGATTTATCCTTTCCAACCTTGTGTCAGTGAAACCTGACAGCCCTGAAAAAGCTTTATTTTGTTAGTAGGTTTTTGTGGGCACCCTATACATAAAGGTCACTCAAACACAGATTTGCTGTTCTGCATTTCAGCTTGGCATTGTGTGGGTTCCAGATTTTTATGTAAATGGTGTTAGGATAGTATATTTATTTCCAGCAAAAAGACAGAACAATCAATTTAAAAAAGCAAATGGTGCTGCACTAGATCATACACTTTCCTGGCTAAAAATAGCAAATCAAATGCTAAGAGTTGCTGAATGCTTTCAATCCTCGGTCTAAGGTAAAATTTCAGATTAAGAGTATTTCCTAATTTAGATTTAATGAACTACTACTTTCTGAGCTTTTGTTATATGGTAAAATAGTTAAATCACAAACCTCTGAAAATATTGGCTGAATATTTCTGAAATTGTCAATGTATTTTAGAAAATAATTATAATGTAAGATCGCAAGAGCTCTTGTCCTTTCTGGTTTTTCTTTCCCCAGAACTGCATTTTTGTAACACCTGCTGAGCGAATCAGTATCTCTATGTCTGTAATAGCCTTGAAACTTTAACTTTTTGGTATGTAAGAGAACCAGCTGGCTAATCTAAAGACATTCTAGATTAAATAATGCATTTTCTCCTGTGTATTAGCAGTAACCTTTATAGAGGTTGCATGCATACTTTCTCTCAAAGGTAATTATGCTAATTTAATTTTTACATTATTTTCCTCATACTATAAATACACATAATAATCCCTTTTTGTTGTTTTCTAAAAATACTGAAATGTTAACCACAGTATAAAAAATGGAAAATACATTGCTTCCATCAGTTTCATTCTGTGTGCTAATGACAATGAATATAAAGTTACCCATGCCAACTTTTCTTGGCTGTATACTACTAAAAGGAAAAGACATTGGAAGCAGGATTGGTGTTACCTTGGAAGTAAAAGAACTGTAAGTGCTAGGGAGAAGGAAATGTTACATCAACTGGTGTGTTTTTTCTTCTTAAATTAATATTATTTTTCTTTCATTAGGCTTTCCTTTTAAAAAATGGGCTGTGTTATCAGTAATGTGAATCTTAATTGAGTATTCTTTTGTCTGCCACAATAATTTTTAACATGCTGTAATATTGGCTATACTGTTCTGAAGGTTGTTCTGACTTCAAGTCTTAAGTAAAATGATTTCTTACAGAGGGCAAGAGAACTTTCACATATGCCTTAATTGTCCTTGGATTTCTATACCCCTTACAACTCCCACTAGAGTAAGATTTTCTTTCCATCTGTCATTTTCAGGGGGTTCTGTGAAGTTACAACTTATAAACTGATTTTTTTTTTAAGTGTTTGAAAGAAAGCTCATTAAATCAGTGCACAGGTCCAGACACTCAGGTCTTTCTTGTTTGGCCCCTGTAGCCTCCATCCTAAATCACCTGCCTGCCACTCTAGTAAAGCTTTTTTTGGAGCAGGTCCTTAACTTATTCCTCTATACTGTGGGTGAATTGGAAAATCTCTTGTGCCATGTTATGGCTCTTCACTGAACAGCTAGTGAAGGTGGAATTTGGGCTCTGATGCTACAGACCCTATTCCCTAGAGATCTTTCAAGAGTTAAACAATACACTGAACTGTCAGAGTAAATTTCTTTTTCTTTGATTCCTAATATTTAATATCACCTTTTCAGGAAACCCAGGCAGTTTCTTTCCCACCTTGTGTTCACATATTAGTCTGCAACTTGCTTAACAATTCTAACAGAAAACAGTGAAGAGAATTAAAGCATAACATGGTGTTTGAACTGTGATGGCAAACACAAATTTCCAGGAATATTCATGTGAAAGACTTAGTCCCTTTTCCATTTGATGTTTATGTTTTGCTTTTTTCTTAATTTGACAGTGTGTTGTTTATGAAAAGATCAGAATGAGTGCAAAGAAAAAACTGGGTATTTAAATGGATTTCAAATGAATTTGGAATGAAAATCTTATTTAAAATAATGTCAGATACTACAATAGAAAAATGGAACTCTGATTATGCCAGTAAAACAATTNTTTTTTTTTTTTTTAATCAACAGCACAATAATGGCTCCTATTGATTTGTAGTCTGGTGCCAGATGTTATTACTGCTAAAATATAGTCCATGTAAAAATCAATGCATGCATACTATAGTGCATTAATTACTGTATAGTTTTTTCTTCCCAGTTAGGTGTTTACTGATTCAATAATAGGTCTTCACATGATAGAGATCTAATGAACCTTTCTTCTGTAATCCATTATATAGCACAACTGCAGATGTTGAACTTATTTGCTCATGGACTTCAAACTTTGTGGCAAGTTGTGTGATATTGTTGCCTCTCAGGTTTTGAAATGATTCAGCTTGTTCAAAGACAGTAAAATCCCAGAAAATAATCACTACAGGATCAGATAAACAAGTAGAATGTACATATGGCTGAAATTAGGAGCTACTAAAATTTATTATTAAGAAAAATAGATTTGTTTATATATTAAGCTGTGCATATGCTTTCTCTGTATCCATGCTCTATTATTAACTCCATCAGAAGGGAATAGACAGATATACAATTTGCAGGTTTTGGTTTTAAGTGAATGGCCTGCTTTTAGAGAGTTCTCTTTGGAGGAATCATCTTGCATTAATGCTTGGCTTTTTACATGAATCTGTAATACTTTTGATGCAGTTTGTAGTGTTTGAAATGGGTATAAAAAGCAGTTCATGAATGTATACAAACTAAAAACATATATTACAGAAGCAAAGCTCTTGCTTTCTTGTAAATAGCTGCCCTCTCAAGAAGTTAGAAAATGTGTTGCTTAGGATTACAGTTGGAGTTAAAACAAGTAATCAAAACATATTTCCCTTTTCCTGAAATAAATGTAGATGGAGGTGATTTTGACTTGGAAATAACTGCTACTTAAAAACACTCTGCTGCAGACACCCTAAACCTGATGTGTTTAAATCTTGTTGAGCCCATTTTTTTCTGATGTGAGTACTTTAAAGCTCAACTTACACATTTTAAATTTGTTTGACTTAACTCTTTGAGCACCTTGCTCATTCACACATTTTATTGTTACATTAAAATAGTTTGAATGATACAGCACAGTTCATAGTGTTCTTTGTGTGCCCTGATGTGGTTATTTAAGAACTTGATATTGAAAATGTTTTGTGTGAAGCCTTACTAAAGGCTTACTAAAGGAAGAACATTCTTACTATGTTAAATTTGATATAAAACTTGTAAGAAGTAGAAAACATGGATTTTAGTTTAAGAAGTTTCACAGCTGTGTTTTTTTCCCAGAATACCAATATACAACCTGTCTTATGTGCTCAATTTAATGTATTGAAGGGACTCACTACTGGCATTGAACACTGAGTATTTATTTTGCTGAGTTACTGCTATGCACCTTATGTTTTAGCTTTCTGGTCCACCTAAGCTTGCTCGGGGTGTATTTGTAGATTTTGCTTGTGTCTTCCACTGATGACTAAAGTCTTCCACTTTAGTCATCCGTTGATGATTAAAGGTTAATATAAGTATGTTGAAATCTTTGGGCTTTGACTTTGGGTTTTGGGGATTTTATTTAAAGTCCTGTCATAGTTTTTATTACATCCTTTTTTTTTGCTGCTGGCTATAACTGACATTCACTTTAAAGATCAGCAAGTTACTAATCAAGTCTTCATTAGGGTATCTTGTTTGGAGTTTTTGTACTATTTAGAAAGAGTAGATATGCAATTTCTAATGAGGAAAACTGACCTAGAATGACACTGAGTGAGACCTAGGTGCAGCATATGTGATTCCTCAGTACATCATGTTATTTTTCTTCTAGAGGTACCTGCACTTCTTTCTACATTCATTCTCTCAAAGTCAGCGGCATTCTTAGTAATGCCTTTAGTGCAAGCAACTTGTTAGCATCTTCCAACAAAAAAGTTGTCCTTTGAAATAGTTCTTAATTCTCAAAACTCCTTTCATGGCTGGGGATGACCAAATATGTCCCTAAATTAGATATGTAACTACTGTGCTGTTATATAATGCAGAAGTAGCAAATGTATTTTTTTCAGGAGTAAAATTTAAACAACTTTGCTTGTATTTAAATCCATTCAAGCTATAAGGGAATCGGAATTAATTTGCAAAGAGCATTTTCTCTGCAATGTTCTCTGGGCCTAAAATCTTTCAATCCCTAGGATTGCTCATCATTGCTCACTAGGAAGCAATGTATGAACAGGTTTCTTTACGCAAGGCCTTGAGTTTGGTCTTGGCAAAAAAGGACAGGATCTTCATTCCCACTTAATTAGACTAGTCTGTCATTAAGTCACATATGGAAGGAATATGTGCTGTCAAATTCTCTTGAAAAGAACAAAAACAAGAGCAGGAATTATTGAAAAGCATCACATTATCCTTGTTAGGCATGTAATGAGATGTAACTGCTCTATGAAAAGTGGAAAAAAAAAAAAAAAAAAAGGAAGAAGCTTTAAAGTACAGCTTTTAAAAAATATAATAATTTCTATATTTTTCTTTTAAATCTACAGTTGATGTCAACCTGTACAAAAAAGACTAGAAACTCATTTGACATTTCAAAAGAACATGTTTTTCAGATAACATGCCTTAAAAGGCTGAGTTTTGAGTTTTTAAAAAAAAAAAAAATAGTGAAAAATAAACCCAAACATTTCAAGAAAGGTTTTCAGATTAATTAATTTTTTATCCTTCATATAATGGGAGAGAGGTGGGAGGAGTTGTGATCATCTGAATTTTAATTTCTCTACAGTGGAGTTGTTTGTCCTCATCACAAGATCACAGATTCAGAATATAAAAGTATAGATTAGTTATGCATATTTGAAAGCTATTTAAGAGACTTGCTAAGCTCTAAATTGTGATGGAGTTGTTTCAACAATAATTCAGAATTAATTTGCAGAGTTTATGAAAGCTGAGGTTGACACAAAAACCATGAAAACAATATGTAGATGTCTGCAAATACCACAGTGTAGAACATTTTTATTTGGAAGGTTGATAACTTTAACAGTGGATTTAGAGTTTGAATCTATGTTTTTCCATGGTTTTCTATGGGTGTGTTTGTTCATCTCTACTTTAAATAAATATAGTCACTAAGTAGGGGTGATTTTATCCTAGGAGTAAGAATGAATTTCTGATCTTTTTTCATCAATGGCAAATAGCAAGTGGGTTTTTTGTTTTTGTTTTGGTTTTGATTTTGGTTTTTGTTTTTGTAAGAGGAGAATGAATTTGAAGACACTCTATTATCTGATAAGAGTATAGTTTTGTGAATGGTATTAACTTCCCCAAAGGTTCAGTATTTGTCTTTTGAGTTCATGAAGACTCCTTATATGTTTTGAATGATGGCTTAACTTGATTGCATTAAATTGAATAAAATGACATCCTTAGTATTGTGTCTATCTCCTCCCTCTACCTTTCACTGACTGTACAAGTTCCAATTAAATTGGAAGCTGATAGAATATTTTTAAGCTCTTCTTTGGGAAACAGTAGATATTGCCATAGTGAACTGGACCACTCCTCCTTGTTGAGCAATGAAAACATTCATCTGTGAAGAGAAATTTTTTAAAATGTGTATGATTTAAGTAAAACAGACATTACTAAGCCATATTACAGGCACTCACAACTGTTTAATCCTTATTATCTTTGCTTTCAATTCATCTATTTTTCTTTTAAAATACTGTTCAAATTTTGGAGATTTCTTCTCTCACTAAAGAAAAATGCAGATTATGCTTCTTGATGGTACATTCTCCATGGAACTATATTTTACATTCCCCAACTAAAACAGACCCTTACATAATTGTACATATAATTTAGTGTAAAATCTGACATCTGTCAGGTAATGCAAACATACCCACAGCCTCTGCTGGCTTCGTTAGGCTGCATGGTGTGTGCTGTCACACCTGAGACAGCCCTGTAAAAAAAATACTACAAAAGGGAAAAATAGTAAAAAGGGTTTGACAAACCAATATGTAGGCTTTTATAGTACCTTCCTTCTTAAACTTTTCCAAAATTCAAAGTAATCCACTTATTTTTATCCCAAATCATTTCCTCTCATGTGATTTTTTTCCTTTCCCCCATATGCACTTCTTATTTGATATCACTTGATCCACAGGAGTTTGGGAGTGGGTTGTTTTGTATCATTGTGGTGCATTTTGTTTAGTGTATCAATGATTTTGCTATTAATTAAATGATGTGGCTAGGGGGTAGTTATTGAAGGAATGCTGATTATTCCAACAGGCATCTACAGATATTGAAATAATAAAACATCTGGGAAGTTTCACTTTTAACTGGCATTTTAGAATTTATTGATGTTTGTACTCTGTACTTGCTTGGAAGATGAAAGAACTATTAATTTCTAAGGGATTAGATCTTTTTGTGGTTAATTAAAACAGAGTAATTGAGTTCAGTTGATATGAAATTGTTCAGTTTAGTTGGTGATCTGAACAGCTCGTTCAGAGTTTTATAGCCTGGTACTTGAAGTTGTAAGAAAACAACAAACAGAAATTGCTGGGTCAAAAAGCATGTGGAAATAGAGGTATAAATTCTGAAGTATGTGAGCAGGCACTTCGCTATGCTCAGAGAAGTCCCTAGAAGGAGCATGTTACAAAACCTTTTTGTTTTATGAGTGTTGGGGTGAGGATTATTTATACTTCTTTGTTGCAGAATGCCGCAAATTAGGCACTGGGATGGTGTACAAGCAATCCCCTTATTAGCGTGGTTAGATGAAATAGGCCCAGGCAGGCCTATTTGGAACTCGCTCGCTGAGGAGCAAAGCAAGAGCACTGTGCCCTTGACAATCTTGTTTTTATAAACAAGAGGAAGTTTCAGTTAGTGAGGAATTAAAGGAGAACCCTGGTAACTCAGATCACAGCAAGAAGGAGGATGCAAATTGTTTGCTCACGCCAAAGATATTGTAACAGGTGTGCATGTTTACTGAAGAGTATAAGAGTTGTTCTTCCTCAATAAAGTTGAAGCTTGCTTATCAATCACATTGGTTGGCTGTGAATCTTCCTTCCCGCATCGTCACTTCTTGTTTCAGATATTTGCAAAATTTTTCAGTGTTTCCTCAAATTTTTTTTTGCTTCTTTGTTGGTTCCCCCCCCTCCCCTTCTGTTCTCATGGCTAACGTTTATCTCTTGTTCTGTTCACAACTGCTCAGCAGACAAATGCCTAATGCAAGAATGTTGCAGACGTTCAGGCGATGACTCAGGTCTCCACAAGAAAACATTTTCTCCGCTGTCACTGCTCAGTGCTAATTGATGGTCTGCTTTCAGAGAAGAATTATGTATCCTGTATCATTGCTGGACAACGGAGTGTTTGGATTAATGGGATTCTATTGCTGTGTGAAAATTGTCATCTGTGACTCTTAGCATAAAAGGAAAATCAGCATTTCCTCGCCAGTTTTCTTACTACAAAGGGGGAATGCTACACAGTTTTCAGTTCACATTTTGACAGATAAATCTTAGGGCTTGTGGAAATCTAAATAAACAACCTGAATATGTGAAAGGAGGTTTATAATTTCCCTATTGCACTGTTTTTGACTGGAGAGAGAAGACCGAGTTGTGAGGGACAGAGCAGTAAACACTGTACGTCCTGCTGAGACTGAAAGATTCCTCTTTGATCGCTTCAGACGGAAAGAGCGATTGAGAGTGACTTTCCTCTGCTGGGGTGGAGTTGTCAAGTCTTGCACCCGCATTTTGCTGTAAGGATTCCACTGGAACTTAAAGAGGATAATGGAGGAGTAAATTAGCCTGTATTTATCTTGGATTTATGTATTTAACATACTAATATATATAACATACAGTCCTCTTACTATGAATAATTAGTATTATCAATGTCAGGATTTTGTTACTAATGCAATCTTGTTGCATTTGGTCATTGAGGCATAAAATATTTCTGAACTCACGTTATGATTGGATTTATCCCTGCTCTCAAATTGCAGACTTTTTCCAGTGATGCCTGAAGCTTGCTGGGTTAAATGATGTCTGACCAAGGCTTAAGCATTCACTGCTTGACTGCTTTATGTTGAATTAAACGAGCTTAATGATACAGTATTATGGGTAGTGATGAGCAAAACACAACTACAGTGTACAACACTGATTAAATTACTGTATTTTTCTTAAGCTGAACATCTACATCAAGATTTATAAGTTGATTAATGTTAGTCATGCATGAAAGCCTTTCTGAATTAGATTCTCAATGCTGCTATAGGTTATGTTTAGAGAATTCTGATATGTGTATAATTTTTGAGGTTATCTGCAGTAAGATGTGATGCAAATAAATTAATATGGAAGAGGTTTGAATTCCACTTTTTTTTTCCCTCACTCTAAGACATTTAGGAAGGGTGCAAATATTGCCACTGGTGAAGTTATACATGTGTTACAAAATATGCACTATTGATGCTCTTAAAATTCCAGGTAGGGCTGGTTTGTGTGGTTCAGAAGTTGTAGCAAGGATATTAAGATCATTCAAGTGTTGTATGTTCATGACTTTAATAAACACATGACAGCTTTTATTATCTGAGGTTTCAAACCCCAGTGTGAAGAAGGGACAGATAGTGCTAATTGAGGCAGAAACTGGAAGGGGTTGAGCTACTGCTTGTTTGGTTTTCTTATTTGTTCCAACACCACTCAAGCATAACTTTCTTCATGACCTTTTAAATTATTTGGTACTTGATGATGTACTTCATTTGAGAGTGTGTCTCTAGCCTTGAGATTTAAAGTGGTTGTTGCAAAGGAATATTGATGTGCAGGCAGTTAATAGATTTTGATTCCATGGAAAGGCTGTGGGGCAGCTCAGTCATTTGTTTTTTGACACTGGCTGCATTGTGACACTCAAGTTTTACTGCATTAAAGTAGCTGAAACTTGTTATGTGTTGACTGCTATTTCCTTTTTTGTTTTACATCTACTAAACAACAGGTTTCAAGTTTGTTAATGCGTGGCACTACTGTATTTTGGATTTGTAAATCACTTTTTTGGATCTACAGGAAAACCTGGTGTTCTTTGCTTATGAATCTTTTCTGGGTTGAGTCTGACTTTTAAATTTCACTTCATATTTTCTTTGAATATGCCGACATAAATCTTGATAAATCTTACTTGCATGTAATTTATTTCAGACATTCCCACTATTAGCATGGGTTCAGATAGTTATGACCTGGCTAACTCAAGGAAAGGAATGTATATGTCATATTTTACCTTTCAAAAAGGTCTTCCTATCTTAAAGCTTACACTAATAATTTCCTCTTCCAGGAAGGGGTGTATTCTTTCTTTGTAATTTTTTTTTATTGAAGAAACAATTTCCAATTCTATAGATGATAGAGTTCCCATTGGTGTATGAACTAATAACATAAGTATTATTTCTTTTCAGTTTTA
>VWZN01006337.1:21888-40685 GCA_013396955.1 Regulus satrapa | reverse complement strand
GGAGCCCCAAGTCTCATTTCCCCAGCTCAGCCCCAGGATTTCAGCATCACCTTTTGTCTGCAAAGGGATTTTCTGTGGGATGTCTTGCTGCTCGCTCTGTGCACTGACATTTTGGGACTCAGCTTTGGAGCTGGGAGAATCCCAGAGGAAAGGGACAGAGCTAAGAGACACCTCCAGGGCCTGCAGGATGAGATGGTCTTGAAGGTCACCCCCAAACCAAAGCATTCCATGATTCCTGGACCCACAGCAAGGGAGGGCCCAGCACGAGAGGAGCACTCAGAAATCACCACAAGCAGCAGCCAGACATCGATGGGCTTGAGAGGACTCCCAAAAATCACCAGGCTGCTCCCACCACCACGGCCCTGCTCCGGGCTCCTTTGCCAGCACAACAGCTCCAAGCCCCAGCCCAGCCCTGGGATCCCCAGGTCCTGCAGGAGGAACCACGGACCCCACATCGCCCCACAATCCCTCCGAGCTGGGACCACACCCCACAAACTCCAAGAGCTGAGGCTCTGCCTCCTCCCTCCAGCCTTCCACAGGAACACGGGGAGCAGGAGTGGGAGAGATCCAGGCTGGGTGCTTGTAAGAACAAGGAAATCCTTGATGTGCCTGATCTCTCACGGGAAAGCACCTGATCCCTGTGGATCAGGACATGCCTGGGTGCTGGGAGCTGCTGCAGCTCCTCCGGGTGAGCCAGGCCCCGTTTTTGGGGTGGAAAATCCCGCTGGAGCATGGCTGGGTTAATTCAGGGCTCAGCTCAGGCTCAGCACGGAGGGATGAGCAGCTCCAAGGAGCAGCAGGGAGGAGCAGCCAGGAGGGACGGGGAGAGGAGGCCACACAGGGAGCAGTGCAGAGGGAGGAAACTCACGGATACTCCTGACGGAGGCCCGGGACGGCTTGTCCGACCGGAAAGAGGTGGAAGCTGCTTCCAAACAAAAGAGAGACATGCTTAAACCAACGGGAATGGGAGACAGGGACAGGCAGGGCCCAGAGGGATCTGTTAGCAGAAACAGCAGGGGCCCCATGCTGTTAGGAACCCGCCGGGGTCAGGGAAGAGGGAGGGATGTAGTGGGATGGAAGACGAGGAGGGAGGGAGGAAGGGAGAGAAGCTTCAGTTTTCCTGTCTGGCACTGACAGCGAGAGGCCCAAGCTGGAGACCCCCTCTGGCACATCCCCAAAGCCAACACAGCAAAGGCTCCTGGCTCCCAGGAGAACAGAGCCCGACCTAGAGGCGTTCCTGACGTTTTCCAGAGCCGCAGGCTCGGGCAGGAGCATCCAGCACACCAGGAACACTCTGTGCAGGCAGAGCAGCTGCCCTCCTTCCCTGGCAGGCTGCTCCAGAGGCACCAGCACACACGTGGGAGCACGTTACCTGAGGCTTTGGGGGTGGGGTTGCAGGAGAAGCCCCCGTTGGACTGGTCGCTCTCCCCAAAGTCGTACGTCTCCCTGGGCTTGGGCTTGTACTCCCGCTTGGGACGCGAGGAGGCCTCCCTCATCCTGGGACAGGGCAAAGACACGGGCTGAGAGCACCAAGGGATGGAGCAGGAGGGCTCACAGGATGGGATCACCCCGGTGCCCGCCCTCCCGGGGGGGCTGGATGGGTTTGTAGGTGGGGATCTGCACAAGCAGAGCCTTTGGAAGGTGGGATTTGCCCAGGCTTTGGGCTCTGCCCTTTGGGAGGGCCCACACATCCCAGGCTGTGCTAGGGAATGCTGAGGAATTCAGGCCAGCAGAGGACACTCGTGCTGTAGTTTGAAAGCTCAGATTTGGCAGGATCCTCCCAGCTCCTCCCAGTTCAGAGCAGGCACGGGATCCACTCCGCAGGAGGGAAGAGCAGCAGGGCAGCACTGCCAGATCCTCCCCGGAGTGGGGAGGCTGAGGAAGGAGATGTGGGACGAGCCTTCCTCAGCCAGGATCTGGGCTGGATCAGATACCCAACTCAACTCAAATCCCACCTGGAACAGCCCAAGGAATTGGCTTTTCCAAGGCCAGGTTGGGCAGGGCTCAGAGCAGCCTGGGGTGGTGGAAGCTCTGTGAGCTTCAAGGTCCCTTCCAACCCCATCCACCGTGGGACTCTGATTCCAAGGGGGCCTCAGGTGTTTCCAGAGGAAGCACAGGGAGCACCCTGGGACTCACCTGCGCTTGAGCTTCTCGGCGAGCTCGTCCAGGATCTGCACGGCCTGCCTGTGGTAATCCAGCTGGGCGTCCACCAGGGCTGACAGCTGGCTCACCTGCTCGATCTGGGGGTGCCGGGGCTGGGATCAGCACCTGCTCCCAGCTGGAGACTCCTGCACTGCCCCTGGGGCTGCGCTGGGGAACGTGGGGAGCCCAGGGGGAGATTTGGGATTTGGCTGAACACGTTTCCTGCCACTCCAGGTTTGCCAGCTGGGAAACCCTTCCCAAACCCTTCCCAGCTGTGTTAACCCCCAAAGTGATCCCCCCACCACCCCGAGAGGAGCCTTGTTTAGTGCCAGGCATGGGCTCTGCTCTGGCCAAGAGCTGGAGCAGGGACTCAGCAAAGTCACATCACTCAGATCCGGGCTCCCCCAGAGCAGAGCCCCACTCGGGAGCAGTGGAACCTGGTGTGCAACCAGTGCCTCCCTCAGGAGACCCCGCCCCGGGGACCCCAGCTCTGCTCCCACACTCACATCTGTCTCCAGGAGGTTGTGCATGCTGGTCTCTGCCACTTCCTTGGACTCCTCAAACTTCTCCATGGCCTGCCGGAGCTCCTCGTCGGGGATCTTGCCCTGTCGTTTCTTCTTGTAGTCGAAGTCCAGGCGCCTCCCTTCCAGCTTCTTGAGATGGTGCTGGGGAGAGAGCAGGGAAGAGGGAAAAGCCACAGGCTTGGGGGGCAGCTCCAGTTACAGGCTGAGTTAGTTGGTGGCAGAAACCTGATCTCCTGTGGCTCCCACCTTTGCTCCAGGTGGGGGAGAGGCCCCAGGGTGGGATGGGGGAATGATTCCAGACCCTTTCCACTGAGGAAAAGGCTGCAGAGAAACTCAGGTCTGTTCCCCACAGAAGCCTTTTGGGAAGGTGAAGAGCTGTCCTGCTCCCTTCAGGGAGCTGCAGGGATCTCTGGACAGCAGGAATGTGGGTTCTGGGCACTGCACTCCTGGATCTCAGGGCAGGGGTGTTTAAAGCAGCCCCATGGAAGCGGGGTACAGACAGGCACTGGGGCAGCACTTGGTTATTTCAGCCAGGACACCACTCCCAGTGAAAACTCCCTCAGGAGAGCTGACTGGGGGATTGGAGGTTGGGATAGATCCTGTTACAGAGCCTGGACTTGTCTGTGTAGCACACGGGAGCTGCTGAGCTCTCTGTTCCCCCAGTGAGACCCCGGAGGACTCCTTGGCATGCTGAGCAGAGACCTGAGGGGAGCTTGTTCGGAATGTGGAGCCCAAATTGATCCCATCTGGGAGCTCCCAGCACTAAGAACCCAATTCAGCAAGCCCAGAAGGGGCGTTGGGATGTATTCCCAAAGCACCCTCCATCAAACATGGCAAATGGAGAACCATTCCAACCTGCATCCAGCATTTTGGGCTGCTCAGGAGCAGCAGGAGCAGCGCTGAGCAGGGAGGAAATACCAGAGAGTCTGGAGGGAGAAAACACAGAGTGCAGGGAATTCCTGCCAGCCCCTGGTTCCCAGCACTCCAGAGCAGGCAGCTCCAACAGCCAAAGAGAGCAGGGAGATGAGGAGGAGAGAAAAGCGTGGGGGGGTTTACCTGGATCTCCTTCAGGTCTTTGTCACACAGGTTCTGCAGGGGATCGATGAAGTTCTGTTTGACCTCAATGTCCAGGGAGTCCTTGACCTCTGCCAGGCGCTTCATGGACTCGCCAGCGTCCAGGAGCGCGTCCCCTGCGGGACAGCAGCACGCAAAGGAGAGGCACAGGGAGCTCAGCACGGCCCCAGGGGCTGCAGGAAGCCACTGCCTGTCCCAGAATCATGGAATGGTTCGGGTGGGAAGGACTCTAAAGCTCATCCAGGCCCAGCTTCCACTGTCCCGAGCTGGCCTTGGACAGTCCCAGAGCTCAAAGTCACTCACTGAAACCTGTCCAGTTCCATCCTTTCCTAAGGGAAAAGGGGCCACTCCAGCCACTCTGACACTTGAGCCAGGCAGACTTGGAGCAAAGCATATTCGATGCTGGCTTTTTAGTGCAGGGGAAACATTTAGAGATGAAGTTATTCCTGTGCAGCTTTGGCAAAACAACAATTTCAGCAAAACACGCGAGTGAGAGAGAGAGGATCAAGGGAAAACATCTCTCCACTGTCAAGCTGGAAAAATCAATACTCCAGAAGTGTTATTTTGATTGTAATAATTCTGAATAACCTGGAAGGGAGGGACAGAGTCCTCAATGCTGCTTTAAGGAGGCCATTAAGGAAACAGAGTTCGGTGTGTGCTCTTAAAAGCTTCCTTCCCCTGCTCTCCTCAGCCCCTGTGAGCCAGGACTGATGCAGAGCTCTGAGCTGGCCAGGGAGGATCTCCAAAATCCTCTGTCAGTCCCAAAAGCAGCCAGAGGTTTTTAATTTTCCTGAGGCGAGGCAGCTCCTCCCTGCCCTGGCAGAGCCAGCTGTGCTGCCCCGGAGCCATCACGTGCGCTGGCCGAGGTTCCAGGGGATTAAAACTGATGTCACCAAAAGGCTTCACCCCCTCCTCCCTGCCAGCCACACGTGGCTACGAGGAGCAGCCAGGCCAGAAGATTTCTTGGCTTCAGCCTCCCTAGGGAATCACAGCAAGGTTTGGGTTGGGAGGGATCCTTAAGAGCTGTGTGAAACTCCCAATCTTGCTTTGTGCTTCGCTGTTCAGTTTAGAAAGAGGTTTTTATTTTACGTGCAAATTCATCTCAGAGTTTAATGAGAAAGCGGGCTGAGATCCAGGATACCTGGGATCACAGAATAATAGAATGGTTTGGGATGGAAGGACCTTAAAGCCCATCCAGTCCCACCTTCTACTATCCCAGGCTGCTCCAGCCTGGCCTCGGACACTTCCAGGGGCAGCCACAGCTGCTCTGGGCATCCTGTGCCAGGGCCTCACCCCCTCACAAGCAGGAATTTTTTCCAATATCCCATCTAAACCTCCTCCTTCCCTTGGAATCTGCTGACTCTGGAACTTCCTGAACCCCGTTTAAGCCCCCCGCACTGTTCGGTGCCACAGAGTTCACCCAAACCCTTCCAGAATGGAGAGTGACACCACGGGGGTGAGCCAGGAGCCTCCCCCACTCCCCCCCCAGCCCCGGGGGGACACTCACCAAAGTTGGAATCCTCTCCCAGCTCCTTCCCGTAGCGGATCATGCACTCCCCCAGCAGCCCCTCGGACTGGGGGTAGCCGGGGCTCTTCACCTGCCCGCGGATCTTGGACATGGTGTTGAGCATGGTGAGCTTGGCTCTGGAAGCTGCCACACAAACGCCTCAGCCTCTGCCTCCTCTGCGTTCCCTGCTCCCCTCAGCTGCTGCCAACGGGGGTTTTTTTAACCCCCCCCTGCTACACCCAAAGCCAAGAGGCTCCATCGCCTCCATCCCCCAGAAATAGCCCTCGCTACGAATGAAGGCACGGAGCAAAAATAGTTCCCCACTGCTTGGCCAGGGAAGGCCAAAGGAGTTTCCCCAGCCCTCCCAGGGTCCCTGGAGTGCTCTCTGGAGCAGCTGGCTGGAAGGATGCAGGGCTGACAGAGCCAGCCACCCTTTCCCACCACTTCTCATTCCAAGAAAAACGGGTCCCCTTAGGGCCTCTCTAGGTCTGAGGCAAAGGCTGCATCTGTTCTGTGCCTGCTCAGCAGCCTGCACTCGGGGCAAGAGGAGTACCCAGATCTCCATCTGACCCGGGCCTGGAGCAAAAGGGATCTCCCTGCCCATCTCCCTGGTTCCCTGGAAAGCTGGGAAGGGCTCGGGGAGGTCCAGGCCTCACCTGGGTTGGGCTGGAGGTACTCTATGGTTCTGGTCAGTACTTCTGTGACAGCCTTGCTGGTCAGGTCCACTTTCTGCAGGAGAGACGAGAGCCCAGTGAGGATCAGCTCAAGGATAAAGCCAACCCCACAGGAGCCGTGGGGTGATTTTGGGGATTTCTCTGGTTCTCCACCCACCTTTTCCATCTCCCTGAAGTCATCGTCTAACTTGGTCCCTTCGGCCCCTCCGACCTTCTCGCTGACCAGCTGTGGAGACAGGACAAGGGAGGAGGATCAGGCACTGAGTTAATCCTCCCACCTCGTGGAGCAGCTCCCTGGGACAGAAAGGGAACAGGGATGGTCCACACAGCACCTGGAAGAGAAAGGAGGCAGCAGGAACGGCCCAAAGCCCCTCAAAAAAACTCCCCCAAACATCCCCGAGCACCCAAAGCTCAGCTCAGCCAGGATGTTCCTCACCCACCAGGAGCTCCACAGCTCCAATCCCAGCCCACGGCTCCAACTCCAACGCCTGCTGGAAAAAAAAACAACAAGCAGCACAAGCGTCTCTCAGCTCCGTTTGGAGCCAAGGACTGTTTCACACACGGCAAAATCCAAGAAAACAGGGAATGAACACACTCAGCTCCTGACAGCCAGCACAGAACAGCCTGGGGAGCGCAGGGGGAGGGCAGAGCCACCACTCTGGAACTGCTGGAGCAGCTCAGGATCTGGGACAAGGGGCTGGAGTTCTTGCTCAGAGGAGATGTTTGACAAGCTGGGAAGTCAGGGCTCATTTCGTGGGAGGGCCTCAGCAGCTTCTTGAGGGGATCCCTGGGTCCAAGAATAGCCCCACTCCCTAATCTGCACAGGGGGGATCAATGCCTCGATTTACCCAGCCCAAAGTGTCCTTTGTGCAGCCCAGGCAGGGGAATGCTCTCTTCCCAGCAGTGCCTGGGGATGCAGGACATGGGAATTGGCCCAAATTGGAATCGTTGAGGTTGGAAAAGACCTCCAAGACCATGGAGTCTGACCCTGTCCCTAAGTGCCACTTTCTGGACACCTCCAGCTGTGCCAATGCCTGGCCACCCTTAACATGAACAAATTTTCCCTGATTTCCAATCTAAACCTTCCCTGCTGCAACTTCAGGCCGTTTCCTCCTCGTCCTGTTGTTCCCTGGGAGCAGAGCCCGACTCCCACCTGGCTCCACCCTCCTGTCAGGGAGCTGTGGGGAGCAATTAGTGATTATTTTGCCCCAAACAACAGTAAATTCCCCAGCCAGACATCTAAAGTGGTCTGGGAAACCTGGCACTGGCTCCCAGGGTTCCACTCTGCCCTGGGGCATTGCAGGATTCCTCCTGTTTGTACTGAAAACTCCAGATCTGAAGGAACAATTGCGTTTGTTTACTCCAACATCAAATATTTGATTTTTATCGAGGCTTTCTTCCTCTGGAACACTCTTGCTCCCGTGGGGATACAAAATGGGGCTGGATGTTTTGTGAGGAAGAGGGGGAGGGATCCCTTCAGAGAATTATCCAGGGTCAGAGACATCAAACCAGGGGAAGGGAAGGGAAGGGAAGGGAAGGGAAGGGAAGGGAAGGGAAGGGAAGGGAAGCTCTCCTGGTGTGCACAGCTCTGAATTTCACTGTCCTGCTTTAACTCCAGGGGACACCCTCACCCCCAGCTGCCTGAAGATGAACCTGAGTGGGACTTCCTGCCTTCCTTGGCTCCTTTGCACACCCCCCAGCCCCGAGCTGGGCAGGCACGCTTTGCCCTCGAGCCTGGAACACGTCCCAGGAGCGGTTGCCAGGCCTGCCAGGACAGGCTCAGCAGGGCACAGCTCTGCCCCAGCTGCCACCCCGGGTCCCCTGCCAAGAATCCCACAGCCAGAACGGGATCCTTTTCACCAAGCTGGCACTCTGGAAGCCTGCTCTGTTCCCTAGCACACCTGGGGAGGGTGCAGCCGTCCCCAGCAGTTCCATTCCCACCTTCCTCCCTGGATTTGTGGCCTGGGAAGCTGTAAATAACCCCTGCCAGGACTCTGCTCCGAGGGGCCTGCGTGCCAGGCAGGCAGAATCCACCACCGCAGCCATTCCGGAGGCTCCACACCCTCTGGAGAGCCCAGAGGAGTGAAGGAGGCAAAACCCCCTCATTTGCAGGCTAATTCAATCCTCCTTTTGACGTCCAAGAAATGCTGCTGCTGCCCTGCTGGGAGGGAATAATAAGACTGAGGTTCTCTCCCGGCTGGCTCTAATTAAACTGGGAGGCGTCAGCACGGGAGGAAAGGAGGAGGGACTCCATCCCCACGCTCCCAAACCCTTCAGGAAGGGAGACAAACCAACACAGATCCCCCAGACACCAGCCTGGAGGAGCCGTCACCCGCTCCTTGTTTAACCCGGAGCCGTCGGGAGCCAAATTTCCCAAGTGCTGCATTGTGCAGCCCACGGGGCTGCCCCCAGAGGGCTGGGAAGGAGGGAAGGGGGTGCCTGCCTTCCTCGGGAAGCGCTGGCCTCTCCAGGATGCACAGAAGGAAGGAAGGCAGGAAGGGTTTATCCATACATTGCTCGGCCTAAGGGAACTGGAAGGCGGTTGGAGGAATGCTGGCGCTGCAGATTCCAGCAGCCCTTCCCCCAGGAAGCAGCTATGGGGCTTTCAGGAGGATGTGCTGGCAATTCTTCTGTATTTTTATTTCCTGAGCAGCCAGGAGAAGGCTCGGGATGCATCCCTGCTCCCCCAGCTGGGATCTGACCTCTCCTGAAGCCGGGCTGGGAGGGGATGGCACAAGCAGACATGGAAAAGGTTAAAAACCAAACCAAACCAAACCAAACCAAACCAAACCAAACCAAACCAAACATTCCCTGGGAGTGGGAGAACAGAACAAGCCTGGCCTCCCTGGTTTCTGATGGGACACATCCAAGGGGCTCACCCTGGGAGCAGCGAGAGCCTTCGGACAAACATTTCCCAGAGCAAATATTGGCCCAGGGCGCTGCAGCCGGCTGGCACGGCCCGGGCAGATACAATCTGCTCCCACTTGGCAGCTCAGCTGGCATTTCACCTGGAATTCCACCCGCAGGTGGGGAGGTGAGGGCTGAGGCAGCCCAGTCTGTGCTTCGCTGCGAGCACGCGGCTCAAACTCACCCCGAGAGCTCCGAGCTGAGCCTGAGGTGCCCCCCAGGAGCTCTGGCACGGCCCCTCTCCAGCCCGGCTCCCCCTCTGGAGCTCACAGGGGATCCTTTCCCATTCCTTGGGAATGGCAACAATCCCCTGGAAGCTCCCAGGGAATGAAAGGAGCTGCTGTGGAGCTGGGCTGGCCAGGGGAGAGGCAAGCGAAGGAGAGGAGCACAGGGGTTCTCCTGGCCAGGAAAGGAACATGGGAATGCTGCACAGCCGCTCCCAGTCCCTGGATGTGCCTGGGGAAATTCAGGAGCGTGGAAGATGAGGAGAGATTTTGGGAGCAGTGGGTGAAGCTGGTCTGCAAGCAGAGCTGGGCAGCCGAGGAATTCCTGCATCGCTCCAGGTGCAGAGGTGGGACAGATGTGGAGAAAAGAAAGGGGATTTTTTGGGCTGCACCATCAGCAAAATCCCTGATAAAGCCGGGAAGGTGCCAGCAGACAAAATTCCCCAGCTGAGGAGCTCCTCGAAAGCTGGAGAAGGGGAGATTCCAGCACATCCAGCCTGAAGGTTTCATCTGCCCAGCTCATGGATGAGGGAGCCCAAGTCTGTGTTATTTTCTGCTAATCACCAGCTTCCCCACAGGATTTCCCAGACCTCATTTTGATATTTTGCTCTCCAGCCTTTAAATATTTTAAAACGGAAAATTATCCCTAATTCCCTCAGCCTCAAACAAGCAAAACACACCAAGAGAAACCCAAAAATCAGGGTTTTTTTATAAAACTCGCTTTCTTTTTTCCGTCGCAGTCAGCCCTATTTATAACACATCAAACATTTGCCATCCTTGCAATCAAAACAGTTCCCTACAGTCGACTGAAAACCTCATTCCTACAGACTCTGGGGTATCAAAGCCTTCCTCTTCCTCCCTCCACCCTCCCAACAGCAAGAAATACAAAAACAAACCCACAGATGAGCAAACAGAAGCTGCTCCGCCCTGGCTCCCTTCATCCCAGGGGGAAAAGCCAGCCCACAAACCCAGGGAAAAGGGGGTGGGAATGTTCTGAACCCCCAAAGCTGGGCACAGACACGGAGGAGAAGGAGGTAAGGAAAAGCAGGGCTAACTGGGATTGCTGGTGCCCAGTTTCAGCCGTGCCCAGTGGCACAGATTTGTGGGATGCTCCGTAAAACCTAAAGAGAGCCACCAGCACCACCTCCCCAGCTCGGCAGGGCGTGACTCCCTGGAGCTCAGCTTCGCTTTGGGTCACCCCCACCAGCCCAGCGCTGCACCCCGCAGGGCCAACGTGACCCTGCCCAGCTCCCCGTGGGTGCTGGAGCCTGGGAACAGAGCAAAGGGCCGCAGCCACTCAGCCAGCGGGGCTCGGCAATGGCAGGGCTGGAAATCCCCCAAAACCTCCTGGGAAAACCGACCAGTCCAGCTGCAGCACCTGGAAAAGCCTGGGGGGGTTCTCCTGGAGTGCCCCACATGGCCACGGAGGCTCCCTGCACAACCAGCTGGTCCTGTCCTGGGCCATGCCTGGATCCCAGCCCTGATGGGCTCAGCCCATCCTGGGACCCCATTCCGGGATCCCAGACCTGATCCATCCCTGATCCCAGCCCTGGTGGGCTCAGCCCATCCCGGGATCCCAACCCTGACCCCTGNTCCTGGGATCCTAGCCCTGGTCCCATCCCTGGATCCCATCCCTTACGAGCTCAGCCCATCCC
Source organism: Regulus satrapa (assembly GCA_013396955.1). NCBI lineage: Eukaryota > Metazoa > Chordata > Aves > Passeriformes > Regulidae > Regulus > Regulus satrapa. The sequence continues at coordinate 29,978 of VWZN01006337.1, read as the reverse complement.
TGATCCCATTCCAGGATCCTAGACCAGATCCCAGCCCCAATCCCAGCCCTGATGGGCTCAGCCCATCCCCGATCCCATCCCCGATCCCATCCCTGATCCCAGCCCTGATCCCATCCCCGATCCCAGCCCCGATCCCATCCCCAATCCCATCCCCGATCCCATCCCTGATCCCAGCCCCAATGCCTCCCCCAGAGGCAGCAGCCAGCCCGGGTTGGGCGAGCTGGGCACACCCACAGCACAGCTCACACTGATCTGAGCAACTCCTGACCTACTTTGAGGAGAAGAAAACAGATCCCAGTGTTTATTGTGCAGAGCAGGGGAGGAACAATTACCTCCAGCCTTGGGAGAGGGAGGCGCATTCCCAAGTTGCCAAAGGCTGCCCCGTCCCTGGAAGTGTCCAAGGCCGAGCTGGCTGGGCTGGCAGCAGCCTGGGACAGTCCAAGGTGTCCCTGCCTTGGCAGGGTGGGACTGTGACCTTCCAGGGCCCTTCCAACCCAAAGCACTCTGTGATCCTGGGATTTCGCACATCCCCTCCTGGCAAGCCAAAGGAGGAGGAGCAGCAGCTCTCAGGCTCCAGCCCCTCTGAGCACACCCTGCTGCTGGCTCCCATCCCTGCGGATCCCACCTGCCTGGGGGCACCTGGACACTGCACCGGCCGCTCCATTGTCCGGCCTTCCTGAGAAACAGCTCCCAGGAACATTTCCCCTCTGCTATCCAACCCTCAGCCTTCTCCTGCAGTTCCTTCCCTGCGTTTTTCCCATTCCCACCTTTCAGGAGAGGCCAGTCCTGGCTGAGCTTTGCACCCAAGTGCCCGGGATGAGCTCCACCACGGAGCCATGGAATCGCTGGCTTGGAAAAGCCTCGTGCCAAGGCACTTGAGGTGCTCGGCTGCCTCCAGACACGTGCGCAGGGAAAACGTGTCTGGAACACCCTGAGCTTCCCACCCCCTCAGCAGCTGAGACTGGCATCTCTCCCCTCCCCACGGCACCACAGGAATTCCTTGATCTGGAGCAGGAAGGTCAGCCTGGAACAATGAACAGCTCCTTCCCTTCCCTCCGCCGAGGAGGAAAGGCTTCCCAGTGACCTCGGGTCGTAATCTTATCCCATGGAAACCGCAGGGAAGAGCTGCACAGGCGGCTTTCCAGGAGCCACCTGCCAGCCCTCCTCCTCCTCCTCAGGATCGGGTGACTCATCTCTATCCAGCAGATGGGCTGCAGGAATGAGGACAGCGGGAATTAAAGGCAAACCCGGGATTTCGGCGGCAGCCGGCGGCAGCGCCGGGCCAGCCAAGGGCACTCGGAGGATGCTCCGCAATGCAGCTGCTCCTTCCCGGCTTTGGGAATTCCTCCTCTCCCGGGCTGCTGCAGGGCACAGCTCAAACCCGGGCAGGGAGCCCCCGGTTCATCGCAGCCACCTCCCAGCTCCTTTTCACAGCCGGAGACAGAGGAGAAGGGCACGACCCTGCCCCCAGAGCAGACTCATCCCGAAGGATGAAGCTTGGGATGCTCCTGATGGGGGCACCTCCCAACAGCCATTTGCATTCTGTTTTCTCCTGCTATTATTTCTCACATGCTCTGAACCAAACCAGACACAATTTCTATTCAGCTGGGAAGAAAAAAAAAAAAAAAAATCATGGAATTGGGTCAAGTTTCAGGGAAAACACAAACACGTAAGGAAGCAGCAGCAGCTCCTCTCTCCCGGCCGTGATTTCCCCTCACACACTTCCAGCGAGTTCAGCAACTGAGAGGAAGTTCACTAAACGGAGGGGAAATGTGGAATACCGGCCTTGCATCCAGACTTCCTGCACAGCCTCGACGGGTCCTATCCCTGTGAATCACAGCCTGGCTTTTCCAAAGCTGCTGAGCCATCATTCCCCGGCAGCTCCACCCGGCCCAGGACCCGGGGGGAGCAAAGGCAGCAGCAGCTCCTCGCCCTGGAGCTGCTCCTGAGATGGGATAAAAAAAGTAAAAAAAAAAAAAAAAGGGCCTGCTAGGAATTGCAATCCTTGTTTTTCCCCAGCTGCAAAGGGAAGAGCACCCAGCAGCCTCATCCTGCAGCCAAGCATTTGGAGGGTCGGCCCACACGGTGCTCTGAGGGATTTCCCAAAAAAAAAAAACAAGGGGAAAAAGAGGGAAAGGAGGAGGGTGTAAGACACCTGTAAATCGCTGGAAAAAACACCAAGCTGGAAAAAATAATAATAAAAAAAAAAAGCAGCAGCAGGAGGGATTTCTGTGAAAATCAGGAAAAGGAAAAATCCTGAGGTGCAGGGGGCACTGCTGAGGATTCGCAGGACGATGGGAGCAAGCCAGGCTGCTGGGACACAGCCATGAGGGAGACCAAAAAATCCCCAAGGCCCCCCCGATGGCTGAGCCCCAGCAGCTCTCTTTGCTGGCTGTGGCTGCGCACGTCTCACGCGGGGAGCGCGGCCCGGCGCCCTCACACACATCAAAGGGGCCAGCGACAGCTGAGGACACTGTAAACACCCCTTTTCCTCGCTCCTTTGAATTCTAGGAAAAGCTCCGTGGCTATCGGGGCACAGCACGGCATCCTAAGGGAAGGGAGAGCGGGAAGGAGCCAGCTCAGCATCCCCAAAGCCGCCGGGAGCAACCGGGGCCGGCGTTGGGTCGAACATCGGCTCCTCCAGAGCTCCCTGCCGGACCTGTCCCCACATCCAGGGGCTTGGGCAGCTTCCAAAGGTGCTGCTGAATCCTTTTTTTTTTGCCTCGCTGCACGCTAAGGTTCATTTTGGGATGGTTTCAATGGGATAAAATCCCACCCAGCACTTGGCATGGCTGCGGCCTTCCCGGCCTGCAGGCAGAGCCAGAGGTGTTCCAGAAATCCTGGGAGAGGACATTTGGAGGATGTTTTATGCCAGGCAGGCACAAATGCTCTTTTTAACTCTCCCAGGACAATCAGGAGGAGCTTTACCGGGACCAGAGCTCCTCCAACATCTGGCATTCTGGATTTGTGCTGCCCCTGCTCCCTGGGAACCAGGGACACACGTCAGCAGCACACAAGATGGTTCCTAATCCAGGGAAGAAAATCAGGGAAGAATTAAAAAAAACCACAACCCAGCACCTTCTCCTGCAATGGATTTGCTTTGGGTGTAATAATTGTTTACCCTTTTTCGGCCTTTTTCATCATGAAAGTGGCTAAATGAAGTTTAAATGCAGCTAATCCTGGGATGCCAAACCAGATTTGGTCAGGAAAATGGTTAATAAATTATCACTGGAGAAAAAAGTCTGGCCCAGCCAGGGGGTGCAGCCGGGTTTTCAGGCTCTAGGATGAATTATGAAGCATTTTCTCAATTAGGAAAAGCCCTTTAAAGCTTTAATCATGCAAATTTAACCTTCTGTCTCAAAGACAGAATTTCATTATGGAGATGTTTAACTCATGTTTTTTTTTTTCCTTTGGAGCAGAAAAGCAATTTAATTAGTGACAGTACCATGAACTTTATTAATAGCCAGGCATTAAGAGATCCTAAAATTCCCAGTGGCTTTAAAAGGACGGGTTCTATTAATTAGCTATTGGTGGCAACACTGGAAGGGGGGGTTACGAGGCTTTTCTTGGAAGCAGGAGCAGTCCAGACTCTCCTCATGGATTCTCCGTCCAGTGGGAGAGAACCTCGGGCACCTCCAGGCACTCCCAGCCCCAGAATCAGGAGAGGAACCCCCAGCACTGCCTCATCCCCGAGTCTGGGCCGGGCTGGGCCCTTTCCTGAAAGCCACGGGACCGGTGACTGAAAGGGAGCAGGAAATCCGTAAAAAAAATTATGAATTACCACTTCTATCATCACAGGGAGACGGGCTGGATCCCGCACTCTCGTGGAGCAGCTTAGGAAAAGGGAAGCTCTGGGACGCTGTGGGGCTTTCCCAGTCCCATGAGCTGGATCTTTCATCTGATCCAGGGGGAAAGGCTGGGACACGGCCGTGGCACGGCTCGGAGGGAGCGGATCCACAGGGAAAGGCAGGATGAGCCTCCTGCCTGCTGCCACTCCGGGAATCCCAGCCCAGGCTGCGGGAATCGCTGCAGTTTAGGATGGGAAGGAGCAGGGACAGCGACCTCGGAGTCTTACGAAACACCGCCAGGGCTGGCATGCTGAGTTTCCATGTCAGTGAGTTCAGCTGGAATTACGCAGCCAAAGGCGTCGGGATTCGGGGTTGATTTGATTCCTGGGCCCCTCAGCAGTTCTCCATCCTGCCTGGGGAGCAGTCTGCTCCAGGAGGGACAGCAGCAGGGACCCGGCAGGATCAGCCCCTCACATCCAGGCTGGATTTTGGCACTGGGATTTCTGCAGCAGGAGCTGCCCTGCTCCCTCCTCAGCCCCAATATTCCAGAGGGAAGGGGCTGGGAGCCCTGGCAAAAGGCACTGGCAGGGATGGGGGAGAGGAGGAAGAAGGACTAAAAAAAAAAAAAAAAAAAGTGCTAAAGAAATGAATCAGCTTTTACAAGGCAAGCTGCCTGAGCTCATCCCCATTTTGCTCTTTTCCCAGGAGGAAAGCAGTGGCAGGGAAAAGGGGGAGGAAGGATTTCCTTCCGCTGCATCCAGGAACCATCCCCTGTGCAGCCAGCTGGATAAATCCAGGGTTTCAGGCAGATGACGTGGAGTCAGCATCCCAGCCTGAGTCACGGATCCCTCCCTGGTCCCAGATTCCCCCAGCTGCAAGCACAGGATGACTTTCCCTGGCTGACATCAGCCACGGGAAGGGGAGCAAACGGAGCAGGATAAGGAGAGCTGGAGCTTCCCAGCTCTGTTTTCTGTCTCTGCCTTCCAGGAATCGGAGCTCCCGTTAATGTTAGAGCTCAATGGCTGCAAAAACAACCTTAAAGGTGAGGGGGGAAGCCAATTTATAGGAAACTCTGGAGAGAAACAATCCTGGAAAAATGAAACCGGCCTGGTTCTGGGGCTGCTCAGCTCCAACAATGATTAACCAAGCTGGTTTTGCCAGCTAAATCACCCAGGAAAAGGAGAGGGAATCCACAGGAAATTATCCTGGCTGCAGCTTTTTCCCCTGGAAGTGGCAGAGGCGGCTCTGTGAGCGCCCAGCCAGGCACCTCACGCCTGTCTCCAAGAGCTTTGGGGCCACTCAGCCCCTGCTCTCCACGCGTGGAGTCATGGAATGGGTGAGGTTGGAAAGGAGCTTTAAGATCAGGTTCACCCCTGCGTCCCCAAGCGCCACATCCACACGGTTTTTGAACGCTTGACAACCTTTTCCATGGAAAAATTTGCACTAATATCAAATTTCAGCCTCACTGAGGCCGTTTCCTCTGCTCCTGTCACTTGTTCCCTGCAGAGGGAACTCCCTACCCCTTTTGCAGGGAGCTGTGGAGGGGAATGAGGTCTCCCCTGAGCCTCCTTTTCCCCGTGGATGTGCAGAACTGCCCTCCCCAGAGCTGCAGGGAGCCAGGGGAGGATGCTCCGGGATGCAGCTGGAGGATGTCACCCCACGCCCCAGCAAATCCGGCTTTCCCCCGACCTCGGGAGCAGATTAATGTGGAAAGATCAAGGCAGGAGCTGCAGGGGAATCCAGCCCAGGTTAATGTTAATACAGAAACATCAGGTGCTGTGGGACAGAGGTTGGCAGGAGGCTCCAGGCTGGCAGGAATCAGCAAAATCCCTCGACTTCCCAGTCCAAACTCCCGTGTACAGATAAGGAGCTTAGAGCCTGACGCTGACAAATCCCTCCCACAGGAATTCCCTGCTCCCCTCTTTGCTCACAGGGTGCTGAGGCCCTGGCACAGCTTCCCAAAGATGCTGTGGCTGCCCCTGGATAGTGGAAGGTCCCTCCCAACCCAAACCATCCCACGGACACCTCCTGCCTCCAAGAGAAAGCCTGGAGAGGCCAGCGGGCTGAGTTAATAGCAAAACGCCCCAAAAGAACAACAAAAAAAGGAGCTTTTGAAAGGGAAAGGGAAGAAAAAACCTCACACTTGAAAGCGGAGAGAGAACCTCGGCTGAAGAGGGAAGAAGGAAATCCCAACCCAAGGAGAAGTGAAGGAAATCCCAGTTCAGCAGCACCAAGAGCAATGGCCACAAAGGCCAGAAAAAAAAGGGGAAATGCCCTCCCTGGCAGCTGCAGGCTGTCCCCTCACTGCCCCACAGGAGGGGAGCACATCCCCGTGCCTCAGCTCGGAGCAGATGCCGTGGCAGCAGCTGGGAGGAAGCTCCCAGGGCAAGGGAAGCATTCCCTGCTGGCCCAGGGAGCTCGGGAACGGCAGGTCCTGCTGGGCTGAGCTGGCTCTCGGAGCCTCTGGAGCACATCCCGGGCCAGGCAGGGAGCAAGGGGCTATTTCTGGTCAAAAAATACCTCTGGAAACCTTGGGAGCTGTCATCAAACTCGGGGAAACGCGTGTGTCTCAAGGGCTGCTGGGTTTTAATTAGCACTTGCCTTTTCCCCTTCTGGAAAAGGGCTCTGGATGCGGAGGAGGAGGAGGAGGGGGCCGGGCGTGCCCTGGGCCAGCAGGAGCTCCTGAGCCCAGGCAGGCCTGGCAGGGTTTGGGCTCAGCTCACACAGGGCACGTTAATCCAGTCTGGAGTGACTGGCTGGGCTTGGAAGGGACCCCCATCCCATCCCGGGGGGCTCCAAAGCCCGTCCGGGCCAGGAGGCGGAAGGGGACGAGCTCCGAGGTCCCCGTGTGGGCAGCACAAAGCCATCCCTGCATTCCCCCATCCCCGCAGAGCTCCCGGGGGGCTGCTCCTGCTGCCAGGCAGGATTTTTGGCATGGCTGCCGCTCCCCATCCCCGGCCACAGCCCCAGCATTCCCCCGGGATTCCCCCGGGATTCCCAGCAGCCCGTCCTGCCCACCTGGGCAGGGAAGATTGGCGAGGATTTACAGCAGTTTGCACTAAAGCCGAGCGGTGCAAACGAAGCTGTTTGCACACCAGAAGGTGCCTGCAGAATTCCCGGCTGGATGAAACCTCGGAGCAGGCAGGCAGGGATTTCCCACCCCGTTCCCAGCAGCTCCAAGCTGCTGCTGCTGCTGCTGTTTCTCCCCCTTCCTCGGGATGTTTTCTCCAGCTTTCCCCATGTTTTCAGAGAACAGTTTGCCGTGAACAGGCAGAACCTGTTCCGGACTCACTCGGAGCTGTTCCCCCATCCGCAGCATTTGCCAGCACGACTCGGAATTATTTTATTTATTTATTTTTTTTTTTTAAATCCAGGATACTCCGGGCTCTCTCCTGCGTGTGGGCGCCCGGCTGCCTCACCCAGGGGAGACGTGGGCTGGGAGGAATCACAGGGATGAGGCCCACGAGCCAAGCCCTGCTCCCTCTGGCTCCGGGACAGGGATCCCAAAGCCTCCGGGGGTCCCTGCAGCCCCCGCTCCTGCCTCCGTTTGCCTTCAATTAGGGACAGACGTGGAAGAAAAAGCAACATTTTAGGAAAGATCTTCCACATGTTCAGCTTTGGCAGCGCCTGATGGTTTTGAAGGGAGCCAAAAAATAACTAATCCTCCCCTCCTTCAGCCAAGGGCTGAGTGGGACCAGAGGGGGGAAAGGGAAAGAAGGGGAGAAGGGAAGGAAGGGGAGAAGGAGACAAAAAAAATGGAACCGGTGCCTCCCAGTTTCCAGTCAGAGCATCTCTAAGTCATGGACACCTCTGTCCCTGTCCCCAGAGCACTGCAAAGGGGTGGCAGCACCTCGGGAAGAATTTGTGATTCCTCCAAAACCCGGTTTCGTCAGGGGTTTACAGTGATATTTTTGGGTTCGGGAACACCGTAGTCCTGAGTGTCCGAGGGGTTTTCACCCCCTGACACCACCACGGCACATCCAGGCCGGCNGGGTTTTCCCCCCCTGGCCCCACCACGGCCCATCCAGGCCGGCAAAATCCTCCCACGCCCAGCACAACCTTTCCCCGTGGAAAAAAAACCCAACTCCGTTTAGTGGGAAAAGGGGGTGGGGGATGACTCCAGGAATTTGTTATTTTGCTTTGCTGGATAAATAAAATGGATTTGGGGAAATAGAGCCAAGGAAGGAGGCGACACACGTCGCACACAGGGGTGGGATGAGCTGAAAGGGTTTAAGCTCAGCGATGGAAAACACGATCTGTGCCAAATTTATCCGGAATTTCAAACAGGGGCAGGGAAGCAGC
>VWZN01006337.1:9774-20220 GCA_013396955.1 Regulus satrapa | reverse complement strand
TGTCCCCCCCTTGTCCCCCCGGCAGAGCTCTCGGGCTCTGCCCCAGCCGCAGCTCGCTGGGAGCAGCCTCGGGTGTTGATCTCTCGTTTTCTCCCGTAGCCATGGAGTGCAGAGACAAAGCTGCCGTTCCTCCACGCAAGCTCGTCCAAGGTAAGGCAGCGTCTCCCATCCAGCACGGCCTTAAGAGCGTTTCAGACCTGATTTTGTGAGATACCTTGGCCTGGCTGTGATTAAACCCCCTCCAAGGGGCTTGTCTCAGTCTTAGATTTGGATATAATTAAAATAGGATATCGATATTTCCTGTCACTCAGTAACCTGGTGTTGCTCTTGCAGCCCGGCTGCCCTTCAAGCGCCTCAATCCTGTGCCAAAGGAAAAACTCGATCTGGATTCAGAAGTCAAAAAAGTCAAGAGCTCCCCGAGTGCTTTTGTTCCGAGCAAGGATCCCTCCCTGGATGCCTCCAGTGCCTCCCTGGACAATGTGGAGAACGACTGCCAGCTGGGCTCAGATGGGGACTTCGCCCCAAAACTCCTGAATGGAAAGGGTCCCCTGGACCATTTTATCCAGAAAAACCCAGGAGGTGACACGAGCGACCCTGGGGACGTTCCTGAGCTCTCCGAGGGCTCTGGCCACGGACTCGGGGGCAGCGCGCAGCGGGGGGACGCGGATTCCAGAGCTGCCGTCCCCAACGGCGCGACAGGAGAAGAGCTGGAGCCGCTGAGCTGCCCGAGGTGGTCCCAGAGCAGCCCGGCAGGTGACTCCACGGAGACTGAGGGGCCCCGCGCAGCTGCAGCCCCAGGGGAGGATTCGGGGAATGGGATCCAGCCGCGCCCCGGGGACGTGGCGGGCAGGAAGGGCGCGCAGGGCCAGCTGAAGGATGTGCTCTTTGAGGGGAAGGTGCCCGTGGTGCTGCTGGAGGACATCATGAGCCTGAAATCCCCCCAAGGGGCCTCTCTGGACGGCAGCTCTGAGCACGAGGCCTTGGAGTCTTCCCACGAGGGAGACTCGGGACTGACCCACTCCTCGCTGAGCTCCGGGAGCTCGCCCGAGGTGCAGCTCGTGGCGGAGCCCAAGGGCAGCTCCAGTCCTTTGGCTGCCTCCACGCCTGCCAGGAAGGTTGGTCCGCTCTGTCTGGGGGTGGGAGCCGCTGTGCTGCAGCGTTCGGGTTCCTGGGATGGTGGGGGAAGAGGGGGATTGGGACAGCCAGGAGTGTGGGAAAGGTGGTGGGGATTAATTGCTGAATGACTGCCCTTTGGAATCTTTAAATCCTGATTTTATCCTCCCTGCTGCTGTATTTCCACTTCTCCGAGGAAGTGCCCGCTCGGGACTCGGTGTTTTCCGAGAGCAGCTTTGTGCTTTAGGTGCTGTTTCTCTCTTCATCCTCCTCTGAGCTGCTGGGATTCCTGCGAGGGTGTCCTTCCCCCCACTGCAGACTCCTTTCCCAGCTCTGAATTCCTGCAGCTGCCACGGAAAAAGCTCAGCTTTCCCGGAGCAGCTGTGGCTGCCTCATCCCTGGCAGTGTCCCAGGCCAGGCTGGGTGGGATTGGAGCTCCCTGCTCCAGTGGAAGGTGTCCCAAGGCAGGGCTGGCACTGCCTGGGCTTCCCAACCCAAAGCATTTTGGCATTCCATAAAAAACCCTCTGGGCGAGGAGGGGTTTTTGGTCACCTGAGTTTCAGTTTAGCAGCTCTGCTTCAGCAGGAGATCCCCCCTCCCAAAATCCCTGGGTTTTGGGGTAGCAGGTTCTCCCAGTGCTTTTGTTGTGTTTATCACGTCCAACGATCGATTCCTCCTCTGTGGAAACTCCCAGTCTCCCACCTCTAAAATAAACAGACACACTCAAGCAGGCATGAAGTATTTCCAGCGTAGCAGAACAACAGAGAGCGCTCCTGGTGTGATCCAGCACCGCCGGTGCTGGGGCTGGATTTGCTCCCCAAAATCAGGGGCTGCACCCCAAGCTGTGCAGCTGGGAGTTGTGGCAGGTTTGTTTTCCTGGGAGGAAGCAACTCTGAGGAGCTGAAGCCCCCACTTGGTAGAAATCCTGTTTTATAGCAGATAAATATAGAAAATAAAGCAGTTGGGCTGTGTTAGCCTGTTAATCACAGTTTAAATGTGATGCTGTGAATGACAGGAGGAGGAGGGAATCCAGTAAATCAAGTCACAGCGTGCTCAAATATTGACAAATTAGGCCTTTAACCAGTCTGTGAACAACGATCTTAAGCACCAAACGCCTTTTTCTTTCTTTATTTTATTTATCCCCCCATAAATAAAAGATAACAGGGAAGTGTCCCCTGTTTGGAGTTGAGGGTCAGGGTGCTGTTACTGCTGGAAGATCAAGTGGGCTGTCATGACGGGATGAAACAGTGTTAAAATGTGGAAAGCAGTCCTGGTGTTCGTAAAGTTACAGCTAAATATCACACGCTCCTAGGTGGATGCAAAAAAAAAAAAACAAAACAAAACAAAAAGACAAACCTAAACAAGCCCAAGTTTAGGTGGAAGGGAGTGAGTGGATGATCAGAGAGACTGGATGTCATCTGCAGGAGCAACCTGATCTCACTCAGCCTGGAAAGGGAGGACCAGGATCTCTAAAACCTGCCTTTTGTAATTCCAGGTACCTCAGAAATTCCACAGAAGTTCAGCAGAGAAGGAGAAGCTGAGATTGCAAAGAGTAAGGCCATTTCTCTCAGCCCAGCTGGAACGTGTCTTTTGCCATTTTGCTTCCCCCTTGAGCAGTGTGGGAGAACCTTTAAGGCAGAAACTTTAACCTTTAAGGAACCTTTGGCTCCTTCCAAAACTCCCAAATGGATTCTTGGGCGCGTTTGGAGCTCTCTGGCGAGAAGAGATTGCAAAGGTTGAATCCCCAAAACGCAGGGTGTGTTTTTTATGAGTGCACGAGGCAGGTGGGGCACTCCCTGTGTCTGTGGCTTCCCAGGGACTGTCACCACTGGGTGCCACCGCTGGGAATGCTCAAGCTCCAGGTTCTGTTTGCTTGGCTGCAGCTCCTCAGCGAGCTCTGCTGCCACTCTTGGAATGCTGGATGCAGAGGCTGAAGGCTCACTGGAGTTTCAGTGCTGCACAAATGGGGTTTTTTCGGGGGGTTTGTTTTTATCTGCACCCGGGAAGGTTTGTGCTCAGGAATTCGGTGCCTGCCCGTGGCTTGTTGATAAACTCGTGTGTTTTATGTAAAGCTCCCCCTGCTTTTCCCAGCTCCCCGTATAGAATTCCAATCTGTTGTTTTCTTCCCTCCTAGAGCAGCGTTAAAAATAGCAGGGATGTGAGGGAGAGAGGAGAATGGAAGCTAAAAATGATGCTGAGAATGAACTAGACCCACCAGTGAGCTGTCAGCTTCACACCAGCACATGCCATGACTCAGGGCTGGCAGCGTTGCTTCCTTGCCGTTGGCACCGTTTGCCTCTCGGTGGCTTTCTGCAGTTATTTGTGTTGTGACACTGCTCAGGAAGCCTCGATGCTGACAAGGAGAGATGTGAAATCAATAGAAGAAAACTGAAAATACCCAGGGAGGAGTTGGAGTGTCTGGGCACGGGCAGATCCTCCTCTCCTGGTGACATCAGCGCTGCCTGCAGCACAGAAGAGCTCTTGCTCTTTAATTTGACATTTTTCTTCTTTGTGTCAGCAGAGCCACGGTGGGAATGGCAGTTGTTTTGGGAAGGAGCACGGAGAAAGGCCAACAAAACCTTCCCCCACTGTTCCCAGCGTGCCCCTTGAACCAGCTCGGGGCACTGGGGCTGCCTGGTGATCCCAAATGGGAGAAAACAAGGGATGAGCTCCACAATCTGGAGTTTGGAGACTCGGGTTATTCCCTGAGGTCGTGGAATATCCCGGCTTGGGAGGGAGCCACGGAGATCATCCAAGTCTGATTTCTGTGATGGTGGGAACCATCAGAAAATCCTTGTGGGTTTAGGATGTCAAATCAGCTCCAGCTCACTTGGAGAAGTGACACCACTGTAGCCCTGTGATGACACCAAAGCGTGAAAGCTTGGCTCAGGAGGGAATATTTTGGAAAGAATCTGAAATCTCCTTTTAAACAAGGGAATAATTACGATTTTTTAATTCCCATCTAATTTTCCATAATGCTACAGCGGTAATGAAGATGACTCAATACAAAGCTTTCTTTTTATGCTTAGAGAAATGGAAACACCTTTTATTTTTTTTTTTTTGCAAAGGGAAAAGAATAATTAAAGCTTTCAGAGAGGCAGCACAAGGAAGCTCAGCTGGCTGCTCCTGAGGCACCAGGGAGCTGTGGATGTGCTCCCAGCTGCTTTCCTGGGAAGGATGAGGGTCCCTCCCGTTTCTGGCTATTTTGTGGTGCTGCAGGTGAAGCAGTGGCTGGCTCCAGTTGCCCCTGTGAGAACGGGAAGGCTGATTTTTCCCCGGGGGTTTGGTAGCAGGAAGGTGCAGCTCCCTGAGTGTCCCGTTTGTGCCCCAGGATCAGGAGCGCGCCGACAAGCTCCAGAAGCTGCAGGCAGAGAGGGAGGAGAAGGGCAGGCTGAAGGAAGAGGCAAAAGCTGCGAAAGAACGAGCCAAGGAGGAGGCAAAGAAGAGGAAAGAGGAAGAGAAGGAGTTGAAAGAGAGAGAAAGGAGGGAAAAGAAGGAGAAGGAAGAGAAGGAGAAAGCTGAGAAGCTGCGAGTGAAGGAGGAGAAGCGCAAGGAGAGGCAGGAGGCTTTGGAGTGAGTGCCTGGGCTCGTGCAGCTCCTGGGGGAGGGGGGTTCTCTGTGCTGGTTTCCATCCCCACCTTTCCCTGCCCTGCTCCAGCAGCACGGGGCTGGGGCTGGCTCTGAAATGCTTGGGGGACTCTGTGCCCCCGTGCCAGCAGAGCCTCAGAGCCCTGAGCTTCCTCTCCTGAGCTGGCTCACCTGGGCTGGCACCGGGCCCTGCTTGTTGAGGAAGCTCCCTGTGGGATTGCCCTTCCATTTCCTGGTGTCCAGGGAAACTCCAGGCAGCCTCTTAACTCTGTGGCTGAAAGGGGTCAATATTTGCTCTAGAAAGAATGGACAAAGTCTTCTCTGCACTTAAGCAGGTGTGCTTTGGTGGCTGGATTGGTGATGATCCTCGTGGTGGGGCCTGGGGCTTCCCTCCCCTGTTCCTCAGGGCTAATAAACCCTTCCTGGTGGGTGACAATTCACATCATCTTTGTTTTCAAGGGCAAAACTTGAGGAGAAGAGAAAGAAAGAAGAGGAGAAACGGTTAAAGGAGGAAGAAAAGGTGAAAATGCTTTCTCTGGCTTGTGTGTAATTTTTTTTTCCTGGGGTGAATTAAAGTTGGTGGTGTCAGCTGGGGTGGAGCCTGTCCCCCCTGAGCTGCTGGAGCTGCTCCATGCAGATTTTTTTCCCTTTTATTTTCACTCTGCTGGTTCCATTGCTTTTACCCTCGCCGGGGTTTTCTCTGTGTGCGTTTCTGAGTGCCCACAAGTGAACTCTCCCCTGGCAATGACACTACAAAAACCCTGCTGGTGCCAGGGAGGACAATGAGTGTTTTTGTTGAGTCACAGGAGCTGGTGACTGCCTGAACTTTGCTTTGCATTTGAAGTTGAGTCATGCATGAGCTCACCTTGCATTCCAGAGCTCTGTCCTCTCTCTCCCCGTGTTGACAGTTTGCATTTGGCTTCTCGTTTCAGCGCATCAATGCACAGAAAGCAGAGATCACCAGGTTCTTCCAGAAACCAAAGACTCCACAAGCCCCCAAGGTGAGGGATTGCTGTGCCTGCTGGTCTCTCACAGTTGTTCCTAGCAAATTTCCCTGATTTCCTTCTCAGCTGCCCCTTTACAGCCTTTTAGGTGGTTCAAAACTTTTTTCCCTAAATTTCCTGGTCTCAAAAGTATAAAGGATTTTAAGAAAAAGGCCAGAGCAGAGATTACAGAAGACGTTTGTGGTTGGTTTAGTGAATCTCAGCTCTGCCTCCTGCATTGCCTGGAAGATCTGCTGGAGTCTTGGAAAGGAAGGGCTTAACCTAAATCTTCACTTAACCTAAGTCTTCACCTCAGACAACACCTCAGCAGCAGGTGTTTCTTGCGTGTGTTGGGTGTCCGAACCCTGACATTTCCTCACTTGGTGTTTCAGACCCTTGCTGGCTCCTGTGGGAAGTTTGCTCCTTTTGAAATTAAGGAGAACATGGTCTTAGCCCCCCTCAACCGCGTTGCCCTGGACCCAGACTACCTAGAGCAGCTGGACGAGCTCCTGCGTGCCCAGAATGGTGAAGTTTCTTTCTTGAGGGAACTAAAATGTCGTAAACCACGCAAAACTGGGCCCACTCTGGTCAGTGACAGCAGTGACAGTGTGAACAGGTCAGTCTGGACTCGGGGGCTCGCTTTGCTTCTGGTTTTTTGTGAGATGAGCTGCAGGGAGGGGATTTGAGGGGAGTGATTGGAGAGGAGGGGAGGCTGGAGCTGTTCCCTGGGGCCTGAGCCCCCCTGGCCTGTGTTCCCAGCGACGTGGTGGTGGTGGATAACTGCCAGACCGATGCTGTTCCTGAGAGGGAGAAGTTTGGCAGGATGAAGCTTCTGCAGTTCAGCGAGAATCACCGCCCTGCCTACTGGGGCACCTGGAACAAGAGAACCTCCCTGATCCGTGCCAGGAATCCATGGTCCAAGGACACTGTAAGCACCTCAGCCTGCTGCATTCTTCCCCTCTGTGCTCTAGAAGTGGCTGTGCTTGGCCAGGTCCTCTGGTTCTTTCAGCTTTGAGGGCCCAGCCTGGCTTTGGTGCCGTGCTCCCCAGTGATGCACAGAAATGTTGGCATTTCTTGCAGAAACTGCTGGACTATGAGGTAGACAGTGATGAAGAGTGGGAAGAGGAAGAGCCAGGGGAAAGTCTCTCCCATAGTGAAGAGGTGAGGAGCCTGCATGCTGGGAAACTCAGGAACCACCTGCGCTTGGCAGTGTGACTTCTAATCCATTTATTTGTAGGATGACGAAGAGGAGGGAGAGGATGAAGACGAGGATGATGGGTTTTTTGTACCCCATGGGTACCTATCTGAAGATGAAGGCGTGACAGAGGTAAGGGAGCTGCGTGTCCCTGAGTTTGCGTCTCTGTTTCCAGTGAGCTGTGCAGTGTCAATATTGGCAGGGGAGGAAGAGGAAGGCACGAGGTCCTGGCAGGGCTGGGCTCCCTCACGAGCCCTGTGGGGCTCCATGAGGCAAAGCTGGATTTAAAAAGCTCTTTTATTTTCCTGTCATGGGTGTAATGAATCCTTTGTCCCCTGTGGCTGCAGGAGTGTGACCCAGAGAACCAGAAGGTTCGCCAGAAACTGAAAGCCAAGGAGTGGGATGAGCTGATAGCCAAGGGGAAGAGGTTCCATGTCCTCCAGCCCGTGAAGATTGGCTGCGTGTGGGAAGGGGCAGCAGAGGACAACGGCACCAACACGGACCTGAGGGTGCTCCAGCAGTTCACAGCCTGTGTCCTGGATCCGCCTGCGCCAGAGGAAGAGCAGCAGACACAGAAGTGTAGCAAAAAAAGAGCAAAAGATCAGCAAAGTAAGACCTGCAGGGCTGAGCAGTGCTTGCACGCTGTTGTACTCTGCTTTGGAGGGAGATGAGGGATTGTTGAGTGTTGAGTTCAGAATGACCTGTTTCTGACCAGTCTGCAATCCAAGGAATCTCTGAGAGCTCTTGGAAAGGAGGTTTCTGGCAGTGCCTCTCCAAAAAGTCTTGCTCTGGGCAATCTAGGAAATAAAGCCAACCAGGCTGGAGCAAGCTCAGATTTAGGATGGGCTGGAGCCTGTTTATTGTTTGGGGAAAAGGATTTGATTTCTGTGTTGGGTTCCAGTCCTGAGCTTTTCCTGCACCTGATTAACACAGGGACGTGAATAACTCCCATAAAGGCCAAACAGGGGCTGGGGATTTCGCTCCAGGGTGTTGTTATCAGCGGGGATGAGTTTTTTACATTAAATCCAGCTGCTGTTACAGAATCCCACCGTGGTTTGGGTTGGGAGAGACCTTAAAAATCATCCACTTTCTGCTTCCACTTACTCTAAACCCCATCCACCCTTTCCTTGACGCCTTTCACACCTGGGCCAGCCCAGCTTTTCCGGGCATTTCCCATCTCTAAAATCAATCCTGCCGGAGTGACCGCGCCGCTTTCTATATCCCCCCCCCTTCCATTCCCCCCATGGCTTTCCCAGCCTCTAACCCAGCCTCTAACCCCCTCTCCTCAGTCCTCGGCCACCTCCTGCCCCTGCTGCACGGCAACGTGCACGGCAGCAAGGTGATCATCCAGGAATTCCAGGAGTGCTGCCGCCGGGGCCGCTTCAGCGACGTGGGCGCGGCCGAGGGCAGCACTGACGGGAGCCCCCCTCAGCAGCAGCAGCAGCAGCAGCAGCAGGGCACCGAGGACGGCGGCGTGCCCTCCAAAGCCAGGCTCAAGAGGATCATTTCCGAGAGCTCCGTGTACGAGAAGAGGCCCGAGTTCAGGATGTGCTGGTACGTGCACGCCGAGGTGCTGCGCAGCTTCGGGCAGGAGCGGCTGCCGGTGCCCTGCCGCTGGAGCTACGTCACGCAGGTGCCCTGCGCGGGCAAGGACGAGGGGGGCGGCGTGCCAGGCGTGCCCGTGCCCCAGCCCGGCCCCCCGGCAGCCAAGAGGAAGGCCACGGCGAGCATGTCCATCACCAAGTTCATGAAGAGACCCCGCGATGCCGAGCAGGTGAGTTGGGGTTCTGCTCTCCCCCCTTTCCCCTGCACACCAGAGGAGTTTTGATGGGGGAAAAAGAGAGAGGGGGGGTTTTTTTTTGTGTGTCTGCAGCTTGGACTCTCTGTTCCATTGGAAACGTTGCTCTCCTGCTGTTCTTCCATTCTCTGCTATTTGGCAGTGATTGCATCCAAGCTGTGAATAGTTTGAGAGTCTGCTTGGCCTGGGTTTTACAGCTGTGTGTAATTTGTGTGCAGGTTTTATGTGTGCCTGTGGCTGCCAGATGTACAGCCCGGGCTGATGACTTACAGCAGTTGCATGTGAAGGGATTAAATGTGGTTCCCAAGTGCTGCAACTCAGCCCAGAGCAGTCTGTAAAGGCTCCAGCTCATCCTGACACACATAAAGCTGAATTTCAAGAGCTGGTTTAAAAATACAATAATTCATGGGGACAAAACGAGATGGAATTGCAGTGGTTGCTGCTTGGGAGCCGTGTTGTGGTTTTCCTGTTGTTGCTTCTGCTTTTCAGGGCAACCACAGGTAATGCTGGAGCCTAATCATGACTGAAAAGGGGATCATGGAATTCCAGAAGGGTTTGGCTTGGAGGACACCTTAAATCCCATCCAGTGCCCTGGGCAGGGACACCTTCCACTGTCCCAGGCTGCTCCAGCCTGGCCTTGGGCACTTCCAGGGATCCAGGGGCAGCTCTGGGAATTCCATCCCAGCCCTTCCCCACCTTCCCAGGGAGGAATTCCTTGCCTGTCCCACCCAGCCCTGCCCCCTGGCTCTGGGAGCCATTCCCTGTGTCCTGTCCCTCCATCCGTTGTCCCCAGTCCCTCTCCACGGTTCCTCTTGGCTCCTTCAGGCCCTGCAGGGGCCGCAGTTGGGTCCCCACAAAGCCTCTCTTGAGGCTTTAGGTGCTGGAACTCTTTGTTTCCAGTCCCACCGGCAGGGCAGGGTTTGAAATCCCTGCCAGTGGATTTATTCCTCCTTCCCTGTGCACCAGGTTAGGAAAGAGCCCCAGAATGGTTTGGGTTGGGAGGGACCTTAAAGCTCCTCTCCCTCCTCCCCCCTCCCATGGAGCACAGATGAGGCTTTTGATGCTTTTTATGCTTTGCCTTCCCAATTTATTCTTGGCTTTTTTGGCTTTTCTACTGAAAAAAGCTCAGCATTCAGGTATTGATAGAGATCAGAGACTTGTGAGAAGCTGTTCAGCCCCCAAACTCCATCTGCTTGGGTTTTTTTTCTTGTACACTAAATAAAGGCAGAGATAAAAGTCTCTGCTTGGCACCCACTGGAAATTCAGCTCATAAGGGAGCAGAAATAGCAAAACAAAGGCTTTTGGGAGAATTACATCACCAGCCTGAATGCTTCAAAGCTGCTCAGAGCTGCTGGGGAGGTGCAGCTCCGAGCAGAGGTGTCACAGCCCCAGAAGCCTTTTCATTCCTGATGCCTCAATCAGCCCTGCTCAGGAATTAAGATCCCAGCCTACCTCTGCAGCCAGGCTTGGAGGAGTTTGGGAATGGCTGGGAGGGCACAGCTGCCACATTCCCACTCTGGCACGTGTTTCCCTGCTGGGAAGCTCACGCCAGGGCTTGTGTGAGTTCAGGTGCTCTTACATAAGCTGTGGAGAGAGAGAAGTTGGTGCTGAAGTGGGCAGTACCTGCCCACGTGTAGGAGGGGTTTAATCTGAGAACTGGGGCTTTATTGAAAGATGTAAATTAAAATTTTCTTGGCTTGGAACAGTTTTTTAAGGGATGAGGATCAGGATTTTTATTCCAGTTCCAGCTGAAGGGGGGGGGGGGAATC
>VWZN01006336.1:0-24565 GCA_013396955.1 Regulus satrapa | reverse complement strand
TCATTTGAAAACAGAATGACTAGGAATTAATTCAAGCTGAAATAATCTTGACTAAATAACAAATTCTCTTGTATTACAAAAATAAGATAGCATTTCCAACACTTTATAGCTATAAAATGCCATCATTTACAGATTATCAAGGCAGGAGGGCAAGCAGACTTCATTTAGTAAGGTCTTTTCCTCCTAAGTATAGAAAATGAAGATAAGTGCATTGTACATGGCAAGCTGAGAGGAGAGGTTAATGTTATTTCCATTCTTTTACATGTTTGAGGGACTTGTTTTATGCATCAGGATTTTTAAAAATAAGCAGAAAAATATCAAGGCCAAAAGGGACTATAACTAAATTAGGACAACCACACTTCCTCTGCAGGCCAAAGAATCTCCTGCTATTATGTCAAAACTAAATGTCTTTGTAAAGATTCCAAGTAATGACAATCTAAATCATGCATTATGAAGGTTAGTTACCCTCATTGTTAAAAGATATGCACCTTTTTTATTAGTCTGGATTTGTCTACATTCAGTTTCAAGCTTCTGGACCTTATTACATTCTGTACTGTTTAGGCCATTAAATGCTAGAAATCTTATTTTCATGCATCTATTTGTGGACTCCAATCAAATTACATCTGAATCCTCACTCAAACATTTTGAACAGATTGAGCTTTCTAAGCTTCTCACTATAACCCACATTACAAGTAGCACACAAACATTCTTATAGCTATTTCTGAATATTTTTTCAATATTTTTTCTTTTTTTTATGTAACAACCATAACTGAAAATAATATTACAGCAATAGTCAAACTTATGCCGTTTGCTAATGTCCTACTTCTCTATTCTTATACCTACTTTTTGTCAGCAAACAGTACAGAAAAAAAAGTGATCTACACACCTGAACACTTCACTCTGATCTCAGAGTACAAAAAAATCTAAAACTTCTGAAGTTTTAGATTTTACTTCTGAAGAAAATAAACCATTAAATATATGAGGGTAAATGGACAATGAGATAAAATGAAATGACTAGCAAAGCAATCCTGCTAGAATGACTGGATATCTTTAAATAAGGAGCAAATGTTATGAACAAATAAAAAGCAGAATAGTATTTGTTTAGTCCTCTGTAACACTCTACATAAAAAGTTTTGCATAAAATTGGGGTTATTTCTGCAATTGTAAGAGGTAAAAACTGGCTGTGGAAGAGACGTCAACTCCTATGAGCTTGACCTATGCCCTTGAGTGAAGTTAGTAGTGGAGTTCCTCAAAGATCATCTTTGAGAACAATCTTATTAAATATTTTTGAAACTGCCTGGCATAAAAAGTAGCAGTGATGTCAATGCCTCCTAACCATGTGTCAATACAGAGAACTGAACTAGGATAAAGGAAAAATTGGGTGACTCGGGGACTGGAGTAATGGAAGTGTCATGACATTTAATAATACAAAGTATGAGGTTGGGGCACAGGCTCCGTGCTCAAGGCTTCTTAGCAGTGTATACTAAATTGGATTTTGATGCCCTCAAGGAGAGGATAAAATTACTTATTTTCTCAACATGAACAGGCTTCAAAACTATATTTTGTGGTGATGACAGGGGAACTGGGAGAGGAACATCTTCCCTGAGAAGTTTGTGTTGCTAAGCTAAGCAATATCCCTACCACCACTAACAAACAGCCATGGTCCCATTGCTTTCTGCACAACCTTCTCTCTGTCTTGGGGCTGGGGCTGTGCACCCTGTCTGAAGAGAACAACCAAAAGCTAAGAGGAGTTAAGCGTGCACATCCTGGGTGAAAAGAACTTCCAGTTCCAGCATCAGATAGCCAAGATCCCAGTTAGCTCTGTGCTCACCTCTGCCAATGGACAAATCCTCCTAGAACACTCTGTTGTCCCCAGACCAGGGAAATTAAGAGGAGGTGGCAAAGGTCATGACTGAGTAAAGTTTCCCAGTCCCATTAATATGTGGCTGTGAGACCTAAACCACCCAGCCCTGTTAGAAGCAGGGACTATCTAGAATGCTTAAATCCATCTTCTACTGCCCCATATTGAAAAGGATACTTTTCTCTCTTGTTATCCCCTCTAGAAAGCAAATAGATGGTGTTGGGGAAGAGGTGTGAGCAGGAGGGACAAGTATACAGCCATCATAGCTGCAGCCTCCTGAAATTAATGCTTGTGTGATCTTGGCACCCTGAGCTGCTAAGAGAGGATGAAATATGGGAGCAATTCTGTACCATGATGATTCTGCAGACACATCAGTCTGTCATCATACACAACTATTTATGCCTAAATCTAGTTCTGTGACAGTTCCTCAGAAACTAATACACTGAAAACCTATTAGGGAAATGACGATCATAACATAGTAGTCAATCTCAGGACAACTGAGCCGCCAATGTGATGCAACCCTACAAGGCAAACATGACCTTAAATCAGAAAGGATCATTTCAGTAGAATAAGAGAAGCCTTTATGCTATTTTACATCGCACTAATGAGCCCCTGTGTATACTGCTACAAAGAATTCTTGCAACTTATATTAAGGAAAAATCAATTCAAACTGGGACACTTGGAGAAATGTTGCTAGGATGATCAGAGAATGGAAATTTCCCTGTTTTTAAAGATCAAAGTTAAAGAAAGTGATAGTATAAGATTTATTTTCCTTACCTCCAATTCCACCATAGTTTTGTTTGGGCTTCTGCTTCAACTGCACCATTCTGCCAGCCCAAGTGCTCCTGTATCTGTGCAGTGAACTGGGTCTAGGAACTCATAATCAATAAAAACCTTTTAATCATCAGTTTCCTGATGAGATTTCTTTTCTTAATATGTAAGTCTATGCTAGCACACGTAAAATAAGGCCCGAAGCTAAGAGTAACAATGCCAACTTATGATGCAAATGCAGATCATTGTTTGCTAATAAACACATGTTGAAAGTAAACATCAAGAAGGAACATAGATGTTTAAACATAAGGACAACATCAGCTTTGAGAAAATGGTTATCCATCTCTCAGATGTATACTTTTCAGACTGGAAATAAGAAATTATAGCACAAGAGTACAGTTGTGGTTCCAGTGACAGGGACAAAGGCATAACTTGTACTTACAGTACAGCTACTATCTTCTAGCACTTTAGAAGTTGTTTTTCAATCCCATATTTAACAAGTGTTCTATATTTTTGATGATAAGTATGCATTTCTGTCAGAGATTAGTAAACTAATAAATAAAAAAGTAGCACCCCTTGTACATCTGGACAAAGTGCAGCATCTGGAAATGCTAATAATAATAGCAAGGTAAAAGAAACTTCAGGCAGTGTGTAATTTCTCTAAAGTTCCAAAAATTACTCCAACATCTTTTTCAAAAAATTTCCTCCTATATGTGGTGTGAAACTTTCAGATGTACCTTGCACACCCTGAGACCCATTGTAATACTGTGACCTGATTTTTAACTGAGTTTGGTACTCAGTATTTTGGATTTTTTGAAACTAGTCCACCTGTTTATATGTCTAAAGACATTATTTGGCTGCAAAAAGGTGAAGTATGTAAAAGATATATACATGTAGATACATTTTTTTTATCACCAAAAAAACTCCAAAATGTAGGTAATCTTTTCTTCATGGATGCTAAGTGGGAGTTCAATCTTAGAGGGGTAAAAAAGGAGGCACCTTCGAAAATCTTTGATGACAGTTTTGAACATGGCTAGAGCTCATGACTTTGCTTGATAAACTAAGGAGTCTTGAAAGACATCTACCTGCAGGAATTGGATTATGTTTAAACATACATGGTAGCAATGAATGTGCTGTACTTTGCTTGTTTGTCACATTTCTGCATTGAAAGAGTCACTTTGGGATTTAATTTTCCAGCAACTTGATAGAGACTGAGTGTTAGATACTAGAAACATGCCTTGATATAATTTAAAAGAAATTCTAACACAATAATTAAATTGAGACATATTTCAAGGGTTAGCTGAATTACACTGTTCAACATAATCACACAAAACAAATACTTTACTTGTTAAATAACATTCATATGTGACCACATAAATCTGAACTATGTCTAAAGACATCAAAACCCCCTAACATGTTTTCAGATTTTACACCTGATCCTGCTTTCTTGCCCCTGAAAACATGCCCCCTTTTCAACCATCTACTTTTAAAATATAAAATAACATACACAAAAGGGCATGTGAAGAAAAAAAGAAAAATATGCAAAAAATAGCAATATAAAAGAAATTCAAAACTCAAATAGTATTTACAAATACAATTGCTTTTATGATACTTAAAACACATTATTACAATCTACTAGGTATGCTTTTTTTTAAAAATTACTCTTTTTTTGTCCTAAAGAATATCAGAACTGTTGTGATGGAAGGGCACCTGTTGTTTTTTCAAAGTACTGTAAGAGCTACAAGTCTAAAATTGGTTGACAGCAAAAAACAAAAACATAGGTAAGAGATGCAAAAACTATGAACCTAATACCTAGCTTATCAGCTCTTTTAATCAGAATGTTAGAAATTTATATTTTATAGCAAATTTTATAAGAGATCTCACTCTTCACTTGAGCATCATTACTACCTATTTCATCCTGTAGTACTGCCAAAAAACATTTCAACAGCAATACAGGCAGAAGACAAATACATCTAACAAACAAAATAAATTATATTATACCGGTTATTCAAAAGATAGATGTTCTCTTTACCTTTGAAATATTATTAAAGTTGTTGTAATTGATTTATTATAAACCAATATAATTACATTTCAGCACACTTTTCAAATTACTTCCATTTTAGATGTGTAGATCCATGGTCTCTGTTATAAGTTTTAATGAATGGCAAACATCATACCATTAATAAATAAGATATAGTAAAAATATGTTTGTATGTCTCATTCATTGTTAAAACATCACCTTCCCCTCAAAGGGACACATTAAGTCTGTTTATGTTTTGGAAATTCCTGCTATGTAGCAAACTACTCACAGCCACTTGTCATCACTGAAAATGTCCGCAGATTTGGATTGCTTGTCTTTTTGTAAAAGAAAATTATATCAAGTTTGACAACTCTTTTAAGTGCTTTGCCACAGGTTATCCAGAGAAGGAACCTCTCTGTGATGCCAGGGATTTCCATGGCCCCATCCCATGTCATTACAAGATGCCCCTGTTTGAAGGGCTCGTTTTTGTCAAGTTATAACACTGATGTCATCCTGTAGCACATCGTGCACTCCTGGCTCCAACTGCTTCGCTGCAATAGCTCACCCTGAGTGGTGCAGTGGAGGAGTTTCATGTGCACTGCTCTCTCTGTAGTTAGTCTGGAATCTCTTTTTTTATTCCAGTCAAAGCAGCCACTCCATCAGTGGCTGCATTTGCACAGTTTTTGCACTAAACTTCAGTTTCATTAAAGAAACTGTTTCCTGTTGAGAATAGATCTTCTCCAGTACATTTAGAGCAGTAATTGTCCTAAAACTTGTTTCTTCAAAGCTTCTGCAGTGTCTTCTATACATCTTTCAACAGTATTTACTGACAAGATTGCATTTTAGATTGCTGCTATATTGTTTCACCTGCGTTATCTCAGTGATTTTTATTGTCATGGGAATAAGAATTGTTACCTCAATGGCATGTTGTCCTTTGCTATTATCTATGAAACTTCTGGACTTTCATAATTAAGGTTTGCAAAGTTCTGGATTGAGCAGTACGACTGTAAACATCACTGAAAAATATTTTTGAAGGTCTGTCTTCATGTTCTGAATGCATAGCTTTCTAAATATCTTGCTAACCACAATGGCTTCACCTTTAGCTGATATCTCAAGACACAATACCCACTTCTGGTGAACTTCATTTACAACAGTGGATGTCAATTTTTAGAATCATAAAATCATAGAAAAATAGTTCCAACCCCCTTGCCATTGTCGAGGATAACTTTACTAGATCAGGTTGCTTGAGCTCCATTCCACCTGGCCTTGAACTCTTCCCAGGGATGACATATCCACAACTTCCCTGGGTAACTTGTTCCAGTGCTTTGCCACCCTCACAGTGAAAAAATTCTTCCTAATATCTAATCTAAACCTGCCTTCTTTCAGTTTTGAGCCATTCCCTTTTGTTCCCTTCGCAAAAAGCTCCTCTCCATTTTTCTTATATGTTCCCTTCAGGTATTGGAAGGCCACAATTAAGTTGTCCCAAAACCTTGTCTTTTCAAGGCTGAACAAACAAAATTCTCTCAGCCTTTCCTCACAGGATATTTCAGTCTTGATGATTTTTCATGTGTTTTATCAACTTATTGTCAGATCAAATCAGATCACCATTGGTTTTGATGCCATGTGGCTGACAAAGAATTCACACTTAGAACAGAAGTGTCAGCTCTACCATTTTCTTGTTCCCTGTTTGTGCTCAGTATTATCTTCAATGACACTTTCTTTGCAGGAATCTTTTTAAGACACTTGTCCATTTTGTGAGGGTTAATATAATCAAAAGGAAATACAATCCGTAAATCCAGTTAAGCAGGCACATGGAAATGGGAATTTAGACAATACACTGAAAACAAGTAAATGACAGCACCACTCTCAACCCCTCTGCATTGTGGAGCACCCACTGTTCCCCCAGGAAACCTTGTGTGCCATACTTGAGGTGACCATTTGACCAAATGAGGGCAGCAGTTCTGTTTCGGGGTTTTCCCCTTCTTTAAAGACAGACTCGTTGGAGGAGCTACCACTGAAACAAATGTGAGCAATGCAACCAGATGGAGAATAAACAACAGCACCAAAGATATCATGTTTCTTCTGGATTTCTATTGAAGGGAGAGGAATACTCCCAAGTCCTAATAAATCCCTAAGTCCTAATAAATCTGAATAATTTGAACACTTGTGTGGTTGTGTGGGTACTAGGTTGTGTGCCTGACTGTTTGCTCCATCAAACTCTGAGATGCCATCCAGGTGAGATCTCAGTTATTTGTGATCAGTTGCAAGTACATACACTTGTGTTTTCCTTCTCTGACCCACTTAATACCTGCTTCATTCTGCTTCCCAATGCTGACCAGTCTGTCTGGTCAACTCTCTTCTTGTCCTTATATTTAGTATATATTTAGATTCTGTGGCATTTTCATTCCAAGTCTGATTCTTGAGTATGACTGTACTTTTTGTTTTTAATGTGTTTTGTGCTACTCCTAATTTCTGCTTCTTTGGCTCACCTGAATGTTTTTCCTGCCTTGATTCTAGTCTAGCAGCAATCACTGAGCCCAGTTGCCTATTTATAGTACATACAGGTATGATATAGGTATGATAGGTACTTATGGTATGGGCCCAGTTGTTTGATATTGTGTGGAAGTTGACAAATCAAGAAATTGAACTTTCACAACTATTGAACAGGCTTAGAGCTGTTGCTTGAAAGCAGCATCAAAACAAATTGAACAATGCAGTAATTTTCTGTATCTTTACTGAAACATGAAAACTCCCTGGGCTTGTGTAGGAAGTCCAGCATAGATCTGTCTCTTCCACTATGAACACTGTTCAGCTCTCATAATGTATCATTCAGGGAGCATCAGACCTCTGACTAATGATAAAGTTTCATCAGGTAGAGTGGCTTGTGTGCTATGGCATTACCTAAGCTGAAGTGTGGATTATTTTCCTACAGTTTCTAAAATAATAATGTGTTACTTATGAAAACTAGTGATTCTGAATCAGAAAAAAATAAGCATAAAAGAGAATATAATTTAAAATTAACCCTTTTAGTAACTATTTCTAAACTTGATAAAAAACCCAACACCAACATTTATTAGGACTAGTCTTCAATATTAGACATTAATAAAACAATAATACAATCTATACTTGTCACTGGTGTACAAAAAACCCCCCAGACTTCCAGATTTAATATCTACTTTATGGCTTCTGTTCAAATCTCATGTCCTTTTGAGATTTCTGGTTTCACAGCTTTAAAGAAGGTTATCTGAAATTCTCTGTATTGGTAAAAGAGCACTGAACTGAAACAGTCATTTGATCGAAAAATCTACCATGAAGGATCAGATATTTCTGCGATCATCTTTTTCACTTTTTGAAAAGAAAAGAAAGGGAATGTCTGTAAGTTTTTGGCTTCTAAACTTAAGCAAATGTTCCTATCTGAATATAATCTTCAATATATTCATAGCACTCTTGAATTTTGCCATACTCAGGTGCCATGACTTGCATCTGAAGATACCCAGCACTGCTCAAATGAAGTAGAAAGACCACTACAAAAATATGGAACCTTGTACTTTGTATTTTTTCCTATTTTTCGGACTGCATTATAACTTCACAGCTCCTATTCAACATGGCATTCACCTTGACTGGGACATAGTTCAGTCACACTGGACCAGACACTCAGAGCTGTTGGGACACTAATGCAAGCTCCAGTAAAGCTTTCTGAGAGTAACATTATCATGACAGTTTGCTGTTGTCCAAGAGCTTTCCCCTCAGAAGCCTTAATAAAATCTGTCATTTGCTTCATAGCACTCTTTAGGGTGGAGCTCCTCATGAGCTGCAGCTTGCCAGAAAATTATGAGAAATAAATCAGCACCTTAAGAGAGTTTTGAAGCTGGAGAGACTCAGTCATTGGGAGAATTAAGTTTCTTGAGTATATATTGTTGAAGAAAATTTACCATAAAACATTACTTCTGTATATTGTTGTTTGTGGAGCTAGCATCCTCTGATTATAAATTTTTAAAATCCTTAGCAAATCTCAGGGTCACTAAAGTAACATTTGAAAGTTAAATGTTTGTATTAAATCCTATTCCAAGTACAAGTATAATGTAAACTGGCATAATCAACTGGAAATTCACTTTTTGACAGCCTAATTTCAATCTTCCTTTTATTTTAGAGCAAGGACTCAAAAGGAAGGATGGGAATTCCTCCTCCAGTGGCATTGTTCTTGAAAGTGTTCATAAACAATGACTGGAAACATCTGAGAGTGAAGTGACTGCACATTGAGTTAAATCTCTTCGACTGTGATGTTACCTTAAGCAAAGTAAACTTTGATGCAGAAGAAGTGGAAGAAAAGTGGAAGAAAATTTGTGATGTGATAATTCTGGGGGAGCCACCATTATTTACAAGGAAACTACATTCCTTCAAAGACCTCAATAGATATTATGCACAGAACATGAGGTAAAAGTTGTTCAGTTAAACACAGGAAAAATGTATTAAACAAAAGACAAAGCACAGTATTTAAGCATAATTTCTGACTAAGGTGCTGGCTACTGAAGAAGAGACATTAACTCTCTCATGGCTACTCAACATATTTTGATTTGTTCTTCTGCAGTGAAAGCCATAGTACATAGAAAAATTCAAATCCAGGACAGGAACTGCAATCAGGCTTACCAGTGAAGATGCATCAGATAGGTATATACCAAATATTTAGATAACTCACCAAGTTTTTCAGGAAAATAGGATAAAATGATGGTCTATGAGAGCCCCACATGTCCCCTTAAGGAAAGTCAAACCGATACTTCAATTCTATAAGCATCCACTCTGGATAGAATAATGTCAGTAGTAATTAATTTTTTTTTAATAACTTTGATATTTTTAAAACATTGGGAAAATGAAATTACACACACAGGTTGATATTAAATGAGCTTTCTGAATTTCAGAAGTTGAACTATTCACCCCAAACCCAGGAAAAAACCCACCTTCAGAGCACAGGGATCAAACACAATTTCAGAGAAAAACTAAACCAACCAACCAATCAGACCAAAAAAAAAAACAAAACAAAACAAAACAAAACATAGAAAAGTAGTGCCATTTTTCCTTCCAAAATATTTTACAAAAAAATAACCTTCCTATTTCATTGTTTTTTTCTCAACATTGAAGTTATGTAACTGGGATAGATAATGCCATGGCTGAGGAAACATCCCCAATGACAGTGTAAAGGTTCTAGATGAGTTTTAGGATACGGTGCTGGGATGATGGTACTAGTAGGGAGAAAATGGATCTATGCAATGCTGCTGAATCACTGCTTTGAAAAAACACTGCTTTTCAAAGATCCTTCAGATGCTGGGCATACTGAATCACATCTTATCATAGAGAATGAATATAGATGTAAAGATTATTATTTTCACTCAAACTCCCTGAAGAAGTCTCCAAGTATCTTGACAAAGAAATCAGGTTAATGCAACCTTGAATTTCTAAAAGGAACTTAGTTCCACACAATAGACTCTTAAGACTACTAAGAATGTCATGGTTTGTGGATCCTCAGATGACTAAGCACATAAAAATAAAAAATAAAGAAAAAGAAAAAGGGGTAAAAGCATATTTAGTCTGTTGTCTCAGTAATGACTTTTCACTAATGGAACCCAAATATGGGCTCTGCCTGGCCTTTTTTTGTGCAACATGTGTATATATTATCTGGAAAACTGAGTAAACATCGAGAGGAATCCCTAAGTATGCTTCAATATTGATACTAACTTGTTCCAGAAAGAGGAAAGGCATGGGGATAAGGAACTGAAAAACAACACCAACAAATGAACTAAAAATAGCAAAAAACCTCACACAGCTTTCTAGTCCTGACTGGGCAAAAAATGGCAGATGAAATACAGGGTAAATTAAAGGTGATGAGTATGGGAAAAAAAAAAAAAAAACCAAAAAAAAAAACAAACAAACAAAAAAAACACCAAACAAACAAACAAACAAAAAAAACCAAAAAAAAACCCCCCTACCTTTATAAACATGACAGGCTGAAAAATTGACATTTAAACATGTCCTTGAAGTTTTGACAACTCTATGAAAACATTGGTTCAATGTTCAGGAGCAATCAAAAAAGGAAATAAAATAATTGGAATTACCAAGATGAAAAGAGGAACACATGCCACTGCATGATTTCACAAAGCTGCCAAATCTTACAGGTGGCATGATTTTTTTGTTCCACAAGAGCAAGAATAAAAAAGAGAGAGGTAACAAGGAATCAGGGTAGAGAATACCTTTCAAGTACCATGATGTAAGCTAGAATTCTTTATCTTAGAAAAGGGATGGCTGACACGATCATAAAAGGGAGATATACTAAGTCTTGACCACATGGAGAAAGTGGAGTTTTCTTTATTATTTCTTATTTTATTATGTTCTCACAAAAATACATAATTACAGCAATAGGGGAAGCAGTTGCTTAAAGGAGAAAAGTAAACCAGTACAGCTGTGAAGGAAGTCCAATGTATGTTTGTCAGAGAAAAAGTATTTTGACTACCAAGTTAGCAAATGGACAGCAAAAGGTAAGGGCAGCTGAGGACAGAAACTCTTGCCATTAGGAAATGAACACTTTGCGAAGATAATGTTGTGAGGGGGTGGCGTGTGAGGCTCCTCGCGAACAGGGGCAGGGAAGGCAGTCGGTGGGGTGAAGCCGAGCTCGGTACCCGCAGCTGGGCTGTGACATCTCGTGGTCACACGGTTTAAGTGCAGCCCAGAACACCTCGCTACAGGGCACCGTTTGTTTTGCTTTTGCTGCTAAAAGCTGAGACACTGGTGATGTGATGATCAGTGATGGCGGGCAGGTAGAATAAAATCAGAACTGTGCACTACTTATAGCTTCTCTACATAGAAATTGATGGTTTTTTTCTCAAAATTAAGAAGTGAGATTATTAGTGATATATGAAAGAAAAAGTTGATTCAGATGCTGTTCCACCCTTCAAACAGATATGCTTTCATTAACACTGTTAAATGTGACTTCAATTATTGAGGACAACAGACTAAATTTTAATCCTAATCTGAATCCAAAAAAATCACAGACCACCTGAATAATGCTCCCTCAGCTGTGAATAGAATTAGATTTGGGCTTCATGACATGCAAACCGTATGATTCTAGAAAGCACAAGGACATGGAATCTTAAAGACTCATGCCTCAGAAACAAAATACATCCCTTTATTTGAAAACCGTTCTGAAATGCAACTTCCTCCTAACCCTTGTTTCAGCTCTGTGCAGTTTTGAAGAGCAATTCAGCTCATCATGGCAAAAGAAATACTGAAAAATTATTTTGAGATTCTCACAAGAAAGAGGTATGTTGGATTTCTCACACCTATAGTACAAAATTTTAAGTCTCACAGTCTCACTTTCACTTACCTAGTTTGGGATTTGCTAAGAGATCAAATACTTAATTTTAAAGGCAAATGAATCCCACAGAATCACAGAATACTTCCAACTTCTGAGTTGGAAGGGGCACACAAGGATCATTGAGTACAACTGGTCCTGCACAGAACCATCCCCAAGAGTCACACCATGTGCCTGAGAGCAGCATCCAAACACTCTTGAACTCTGTCAGTCTGATGCTGTGACCACTTCCCTGGGGAGCCTGATCCAGTGCCAAACCCTATTAAAATTAGTGTTGAACTTCAATGCATAAATATATTGGATAATGTGGTCACTGAGATACCTATTCAAGTGACAATTTCTAACAACAACAAAAAAAAAAAATTAAAAAAACTTTCTCTACTCATCAGAAATTTTAATTTTTTAAAAAAAATATTGAGTAAAATATTAATTCAGTAACAGAAGGTGTTTTTTAAAATCCACACTATTTTATCTATTTACAATCACTTAGGTTTGTTGAATTTCACTTATTTTGTCTGCTTACAATAACCACAAAAGAGTTCACTTCTTTAGAAAGTCCAACACAATCTTCTTTCAGGAGTTTTTCTTCTCCTGAAATCTCACTAGTATTTGGTTTAGCAGCCTAAAATAAGCTTATATATAACAAGAACTCAGTAGTGTTGTAAATCATATTCAGCAACTTTTTAAGCAAATTAAAATCTTGGCAAGAATATAATATTAACAAAATAAAATGAGCAAAAGTAATGTTCCCTTGTTATTAACTTGCAAGTGTGCTTTTCCTAGATGAGAATGGCATACATTCATGTGGAATACAACAAAGTGAAGATTAAAGTCTGCCATTTCTATCTAATTTTTTTAAGTAATAAGACTGCAGTATTCAGCAACATAAACAAAGCACATTCTGAACATTTCAGAAGGAAAAATCTAATTCTCAACAACAGGATGAAGTCATGTAACAGAACTACTTCTGTGAAAAGGATTGCAGTACTATGACCTTCCCTAAAACTCTTAGTCAAGGCATAAATAAGTTTAGAGGGAAGACAGAAGTACCCAAACAAGAGGCCAGAGAAACTAAAGCTATCTACACAATAAAAAATGTGACTGTATACATAATGGGGGGACTACATTTCTCTGCTACGAATAAGTGTTTTGTCCCACACATGAATCATTTATGCTCCGTCTTGCATGGGCTCAGCCATTGTGTAAGATAAGGATCAGACAGCCTTTTCTCCATATGGAAAGATGAGATGGGAAAATGTCAACGCTGCCTCCGTCAGATCTGTATAGAGGAAGCCATCATGATACACTGTGATTCACTGTGTATCCGTCTGATTAACTCTGCAATGGACAGAAACTCACAGAAATAAATCCGACACAAAACTATTCATGACCAAGTTTCCATCCATTTATATTTGATAGCAGAAACTGCGAATACTTCCTATCCATTAGGCCATATTTTGTCTACAGGTAGATCAAGGCCCCTCCTGAATGGTAAGCTCAGTGTAATACCACAGTCTAAACAGCATCTGTGAAATCCTGAAACTTGCAGTAGCAACCTGCTGGTAGGGTTCTACGTGCCTTTGGCAAAGCTGGCATCAGATGTACTTGAGAAGGTAAACATCAGTCCCAAAGTGCTAGGAGAATGAAAACATATATATTCCTTCACGTTCATTAAAACGCAGTGCTCTTTTATGTACCTGCTGTGAAAGATGCATCTCTTGCTCAGCTTTGAGGATAGGACAGACGGAGAGGGGTCAGAGCTCTGGAACACTTATATAAAGCTGCTTCCCATAGCCCGCCCCTCTTGGTCAGGGACAGCCTCTCCAACAGGGAGATCAGATGTGTCTAATGATCAGAACAGATGGATGTGGAAATTGAAATAAAGTCCTGAAGCATGTTATCTTGGAGCTCTCACAAGCAGATGGTTCTGAGGTCTTTTGGAGGGATCCAAAAGAATTTTGGAATTTGGTGGAATGGTTCCACAGACCTCATGTATAATACCAATTTGGAGTTAATTTTGCTGCCAATCAGTAGGTAATCACCTTCTCAGACAGGTATTAGCAAAAATTCTATGAAAGAAGTCAAGAGGACTACTAATCTCAGGTGTAATCTTGCTTGTCTAGCAGAGTGGCATAGCAAGCTTCCTCACAATCTTAGCTGTGAGATATGCTTCAGCCAAAGGCAAGAACACAGTAATTCCTTAAAGAATTTCTTTTTTTTACTCTCGACAAGAATGGACACAATATTATTGAGAAAAAGAATTGAAATGTCTGAAAAAATCAGAAAGTATATTAAGAAATACATTATGAGCTGGATGAATTAAGCATAAGTCATATCAGGCACCTGACAAATACTTCTGGTCCATCATAAAGTCCAAAGGTTCCATTTGTCTCCAAGCACATAAAAAAAAATGTATTTCAGCCAATCTAAGACAAACTGGAAACTATTTAAATTGTCAGCTCTGCTTGGGGGCCTATCTGTCTACACCTGTACATTTAATAATCTGTTGGAGGCTCTGAAGATCAGTGACAACATGCTATCTTTCCTAAAGAAATCACTCCAACACTTATCAGAGACATACAAAGACAGATGGCCTTTTGTGGTGGGGTGACCCTGGCTGGCTTCCAGGTGCCCATCAAGCTGTTCTGTCACTCCCCTCCTCAGCTGGACAGGGGGAGAAAAACATGAAAAAAGGTTTGTGGTCAAGATAAGGACAAGGGAGGTCACTCAGCAATTACTGTCACAGGCAAAATAGAGTTTTAGAAAATAAAACTTATAAGAGGGAATTTAGTTTAATTCATTACAAATCAGATCAAAGTAATGACAAATAAAATCAGACCTTAAAACACCTTCCATCTACTCCTCTTTCCAGGCTTAAATACTGTTTTTTTCCTTATCTCCTTCCAGGGAACAGGGAGTATGGGTTACTGTCAATTCATCACACATTATTTCTGCTACTCCTTCCTCAGGAAGAGGGCTCTTCAGACTCTTTCCCTGCTCCAGCGGAAAGGACTTCTCCTTGCTTTTCCTGCCTCCATAAGAGGCAGTCCTCCACAAACCCTTCCAACAGAAGTCCTTCCCGTGGGTTGCAGTGCTGCACAAACTGCTCCATCATGAGTCCCTTCTACAGGGTGCAATCCTTCAGGCACAGACTGTTCTAGCGTGAGTCCCCCCTTGGATAACAAGTCCTGCCAACAAACCTGCTCCAGCATGGACTCCTCTCTCCATGAGTCCACAGGTCCTACCAGGAGCCTGCTCCAATACAGGGTCACAGCCTCCTTCAGGTATCCACCTGTTCTGGCATGGGGTCCTCCACAGGCTGCAGGTGGATCTCTGCTCCACCATTAACCTCCCTGTGTTGCAGGGGCACAGCTGCCTCACCATAGGCTGCAGGGGAATTTGTGGTGGTGTCTGGAACACCTCCTTCCCCTCCTTCTCCAGTGACCCTATTATCTGTTGTTGCTTCTTTCACTTCTTCTCATTACTTTCTCCTACCTTTTCATAGCGGTTTTCCCCCCTTCTTAAATCTGTTTTTTTGTTGTTGTTGTTTGTTTTTGTTTTTTGGTTTGTTTTTTTTTTTCCTTTTTAAATCTGTCATCCTAGAGGCACTACCACCACCACTGATGGGCTCAGCCTGGAGCACTGGCAGGTCCATCCTGGAGCCAGGCTGGCACTGGAACTGCTGGAATTAAGGGAAGCTTTCAGCAGCTTCTCACAGAAGCCAGCCCTGTAGCCTCCCCATCACCAAGATCCTGATACATAAACTCAATGTACCTTTTCAGATTTTTCCTCTTGTAATGGCAGACTGAAAACTAAACAAAAACAATAAAAAAGGACGTTCATATTTGGGGTAGTAAACTTATAAAAAAGAATATATAAATAAGAAAACATAAATAAGAAAAGTTCACAGTAGTATTACCACTTTTTTAAATGAACCAGGACTCCATTCTGCACAAAATATTACATCTCTCAGTACTATTTCTATTTATTAAAACCCGAATTCTTTTTAGTTTCAACAGTCAAAATTCCAATTTATTAGTATGCATGTATGCACAGGTATACATCCACAGATAGAAAGCTGTGCTGTGCCTGAACATTCAAAAATGACAGCACTTCTACAGTTTCTAGCCCAAACAAGTGAATATGGAGACTTTCAGACTCCTGTATGAATATATTGGCATCCTGCTATTTCTATCAGGATAAACCAAGCAAGCACTGGCTGTGGGTAACATAGCAACTATCTTGTAAGGCATTATTGATTTATTGAAAATTAAGCTCATCTGAAAAACGGTTCAAATAATATTAAACAAAAAGATTGCACTTTTGAGCTCTCAGTTTTGTATTCCTCAAAGTGGGATGTAAGGAGTAACATCTTTCAGAAAAAACATACTTGTCACCGAGGAGCGAATGCTGATACACTGAACAGAAGGAAGAATAGATTATAGTTGATGACAGCACACAGAACATACTCTCTTAAAATATCCATAAGCTATATTACATTCAGAATTCCAAAATAAATAAGGCAGAGATTTCATATTTGATTTGTTCTGGCAAAAATCTGGGTAAACTAGAGTGCAGGGTTACCCAACACAAAGTTATTAAAACAAAATTATATCCACAGTCTAATCTCTGGCAAGCACTCAAAAGCATTCAAAGCAATAGTCATGAGATAGTTTTATTTTATGGTAGATATCTGACATTTTCATTAGTATACACTGGCAAGAAATGCATATTGATGTTCCAAATGCCTATAAAAAGCAAAAAATTAATACACAACCCCCAAAAATTGCAAGTAATTTAGAAATTACTTTATATGTCATATCAGTTTTAAGCTCTTATGAGATTGCCAGCAAGCACGAGTTTCAAAAAAAAAAAAAAAAAAACAAATGGTGAGAAAAATTGAAGGTTTATATGTAAGTACTGCTAAGTTAGACAAAAGATCCACATAGCACAAGGAATAGCAAAAGGAAATGCTGTGTAGGGAGAACACACATCCAGCCATTTTCTCCTAACATACTCCCACAGCATCTACAAGTGTTGGGTTAGGAATGTTAGAAACACACACTTGCCCACTTTTGTTCTTATTAAGTAATTACTCTGCCTATGACAGCAATTCCTTTTGGAACCCACTTGTACTGACTACACCATCTCCAGTAAATTCCAAGAGTTCAATGCCCACTGCATAAAGCAGCACTTCACTTATCTGTTTAAAATTCACCTCCAACTACCATAATTGAACACCATATAGTTTTAGTACTGTGAGATTTGGCAAGCAACTGTTTCATATTTCTTTTATCCATTTCCTTCGTGATCATGGGAACTTCAGTCATATTTCTGTACCTTCTTTTTGCCAAACTGCACCTACAGCTTTGATTGCTACTATATACATGTGTACTTTCAGATAGACTGTGAGTGTAACTTCCATTTTTCAATCTCCTTTGCACTTATATTTTACTTATGAGTGGAATTTTTAAGTCACTTCTAAAACATGGTTTTACTTTTCAACTCTTGACGGTCAGAAAAACCTCAAACTTCTCAGAACTTCCCAGAATAACTAGAATATTATTTTTATATCTGTTAATACCTATATAGCGTGAAAAATCAGTTTCCAGATTTAAGCATAGCTAGGTACAGTAACTCATATCTAAAAATATTCTATCAGTCATGTGTGTATAATGTGATATTTTCCCAACCTGAAAGAAGTTTAGAATAATTTTATGTGTTTAATGTTTTTGTTTAATGTTTAATGTATTTATTTAATGTAGAATAATTATTAATGTGTTTTGGTACAACCCAAGTTCTGGAACAAAGAGTAACCAGGAATTCAGCATGATAGCTTTAACAAAGACATCTAAATCATATACCATGCACTGTCTGTTAACTGGATTGGAACAAAGTTTGTCTGAGTACCCTAAAAAGCAACTAAAAGAAAAAATGCCCTCACAGGAAGTCTATTTGGGAGATGTATCCGTATCTCTGCTGCCATCAATTACTGCATGGAATGTATTAGGAAGAAGAAATAAAATCCTTATCTTACTATGAAAGCTCTCACAGGTGAACAATTATAATCCACATTGACTTCATCTGAATTTTGTGATAAACCTCTGTACCAACAGAGAGCAAGTCCAATCTGATACATTTAACAAATTTAGTTTTTCCATTTCATTGCTATTCCTGCAGTAGCAGGACACACTAGCTGCTCATTTTTTACTTTTTTGATTTGCTTATTATAATTTAAAAGCACAGGAAATACAGATAAAAAGCTTCAAAGATCCTCCGCTGATCAATTTTCCAATTATGATTGTCTTTATAGCCATTCAGAAATCCTTTTAATGATTTTGAAGGACCTGTTGAAGCTAAAATCCAAAAGTACAAATACAATACAAACATCACAGTTGCGCAGTTTTTCTCAACTGGGAACCATCCTGCCCCAAGATACATAATGATTGTAAAACTTCAATTGAAAGAACTTTTACTGGAGTAACATGCAAGATGCATGTTTTGTATTTTCGATATTCTTAACTTTGTTATAAAAGCAAAATTCACAGAAGGCCTTAGAAAGCTTTCCTGTTCCGCAGCAAAGGGCCAGACATTCTGTCAACGCTGCAGCTGGCAAGCAAGGGGGGGTAACCTTTGCTCCAGAAGTGCTGCAGCTGTTTGGAATCAATGCCAACAGGCTGGGGAACCACAGGCCAGGGCATAGGAGTGAGCTCTATAAAAAGATGTGCTGTGGGCACCGTGTGGGAGAGGTGAGTGCTGGGGGTGAGGTTCTCCAGAGAAATGGGCAGAGAACAGTTGTCTGCTAGACAGCAACAAACCAGGGCTTTCAAGAGTTCAGCAGATCCATTTGTGAGCAAGATTATGGTATGGTTTCTAAGAGAGTAAAACTGATAGAAAGCCCCGAGGAATAAAAAGCTTTGGAAAATGCAGGGGTGGGGTGGGGAGGTCAGGTCAGATTTTGCTCTGCTGAAAAGATGAGATCGGTTTGCATGTTCCTCTTGTTTCTGTACACCTTAACCCAATGCTTAGATCATCACAAAACTTAGATTTCCTCAAAGGAAACTGTTATTAGAAGCTGGAAATCACAACAAAGGCTCCTAAAAATATTAGTCAGTAAAGTTAAATAGGTATCAGTGGAGACAACGTGAAGAGCACTCTAATTTAAAATACACTGGTGCTGAAAATTTTATATTAATCATCCTGGCCCCAGTAATGGAGCACAGATTCAGCAGTTATTGAAATAACATTAAATGGTTTTCTACAACTAATTTTTATTTTTCATACTCTTGAGAAAAAGAGCATGTCTAAAATGTTTCTGTATATGATACAAAGTATGTGCATACCACCTTCAGGAAAAAAAAGACAACCAAAAATTTAGGATTATAACCCATGTAATCTTACCTTGGCTTTTCCCAGAACTGCTTCCTAGAGGAAGCTTCAGACAGATATAATTACTTCCACTCTTATGGGGCTCAGTCTCTTCAGGACAAGATACTTGTCAGAAATCCAGCACTTAAAATATGGATGAGTATCCATATTGCAATACCGTGGCTGAGTTGTATAAACTTATATCATCAACTCCTGCTTTAAACACTTTCCATTTTTATTGTGAACCCACACTTCATACAGATCTTTTTCTTTTCTTTTTTTGCAGCCATAGGAAAGTAAAAGTTTTGTGAATACTTCATTACAGTGTCAAACTATTTATTCTAAGTATATTTCAAAAAATAAAAATCCCTGAGTTATAACAACTAATGTAACAGAATTTTTTCAATGAAGATTTGCTTACCAGTAAAGTTATTTTTAGTTCTTTTTCTGATCTAAAAGGAACAAAAGCATTTTATCTTTACACACCACAAAGATACCAGGAAATAATCACTCAGTGCATATGCAATAGATTACTCCAGCTACTGACTTCTCTATCATCTTGTGAAGAAAGAAAAAGGAAAAAAAAGACAAGAAATTGTTATGAAGAAAAAGTAGGATTACGTAAAATATATATGTCAGTGCAGTTCCTTGAGATCTCCGTAGTTCTTATATCCAAACAAATATCAGATATTTAAAAATGCATAATTAATTATATGAACATTAATGACATTTCAACAGCAAAATCATTATGTAGCCTCCTATTTTCACTCATTTTTTTAGGTCACAAAACCAGGTCTATTTTCTTTTAGCACATAAGCATGACTATACCTTAAAAGATTATTTCATTCTAATTTTGTCAGATCAGAATATTACACAAAGGGAGGAAGAGAGTCTTCTTAAAAATTGAATTGCTTTGATAATGAAATCAAGTATGACAGCAATGACCCTTGCCTACATTACAAGGTCATTACAGTGATCAGGGAGCACGGTAGGCACAACTTGAACCCAAGACTGGTTTAAGTGGTTTAACTGCAGAATATGAAGTTGTTGGTACATGTGTGCAAGAAAAAATTTTACATTATCTTAAAATCAACAGTATATTTTGATATCTGGGTGACACGCCTGAATGCCTGATCCATACTTTTTTCTTTTTCTGTCACATACATTCCAGATAATCAAGAAAGACATCCATAAATGCATACTCCAACAAGAGCCCAGTACAAAAAAAAAGGAGAAAGAACACAGGCCCAAGACTTCAGTACAGTAGGCCTATCTACAACTCTCCTCCTTCTTACTGTTCAAAAATGATGGAATTCTCCCCCAGGTAAATGTTTTTCTGGGAAGTACATTAGTCTATCCTGAATTGTGATTAGTCCTCCAAAATTATCAAAAAATTATCTTCCTTGGCTTTCTAGAATATGCTGCAGACCATCAAGGAGAAGACTGGACTGGAACATCTCTCTGCATTTCTTTTCACATCACGCCTGCCAACTAATGGCTTGGAAACTGCAGTCTTGGAACTCAACTGGCTCATCAGTATTTAATTGGTAGAAAACAGAGATGGAAAATTATGCCAAGCAACCTTCCCATTCAAGAAAGAGATCTATACCTCTGCAGTAGGACAATGTTTTTGTTATCATCCAAAGGCCCCACAAGGGTACTTCAGTTTTCCTGAGCTGAAAAGTGACAATTTTCTTGAACTCAACTAAGTTATTTAAAATATTGAAGCTGTTGAAAAAAGAGTTCCATCGGTTATGGAAGACTAAGAGAACACAAAACATTTACAGTGTGTATCACTGAACTGGAGGCTTATTAAACCAGTCTCTAATTAATGTAACTATCTCAGCAGAAAATTACTCACTCATTCTTTTTATAGTACCAAATCATCTATTTATCACAGTACCCCTTAATAACTTCCATGAATAAGGAATACAAATATTTCCTTCCTGTAGCCTACTTCCCCACAAAACACATCTTCTTCTCCCTCCCCCCCAAAAAAGAGAAAAAATAAAATCAAATAAACAAAACCACAAAGTGAACCCTACAAATTTTTCTCCTTTCCCTTTGCTCACTTAATGTGTTTCACCAAGATTTGTACAAGAAATCCATAAAGAAACAGTCAAACAGCAGGGAAACCTGTATTTGAGCAAGCTCTGAAGACATTTAGCTTAACAAGCAGCTAAATTTTCAATTCAAAATACTCATAACTGAGAGATGAGCAGTTAGGGATTAACACTGAAATAAAATTCAAAAGCTTAGTCAGGAAAGGGAAATGAAATTTGAACTGGTTTTATCATACGGGTGTATGGAAGTTCAGATTTTGTAACTAACAAGAACAAGTTCAGTGTGCTCAAGACCAGCTCCCTTTGCTCAGCTGAAATGCTTCCAGAGCACACTGCCCTGACAATCAACAGATGTCTCTGGCTCAGGTACCCTGATTACAACTCCTAGACAGTAACAAAACATTTGATACCAGCTACTGCACTGCTTTCCACGAGGGAAGGCAGTGGTTGTGGGTCAGGACACAATAGTTTTTGAATTCAGATAATTCAATATCTTCAGAGTGCTGCAAGTCCTGACCGTTTCTCTACCTTGCTGTCCTAGGTTGATACTAATTTGTTATCCCCATTTGTCTGTTTAGCCCAGAACCAAGTTTTGTGCCTTTAAAATTGGATCTGAAAGTGAAGTGGGGAGAAGGAGAAGCAGGTGTTTTCAAAACATAAAGGTAAGAGTGTTCACCTTTCCTTCACACAGCCTGCGTTGTGTGCAGTGCGGGTGGCGGCAGAGAGCTCTCCTTTCCTTTCTGTTAGATTTTGGCTAGCTGAGGCAGAGAAGTTCTCCAGACTGTGTTTTTTTCCCTTTTCCCTGGAACTGTTAAAACTTTCTGTGGATTGAAATCTCCGAAGAGCACCGAGAGCTCACACCTGTGGCCCACCAGGGCCTGGCCCAGGCTGAAACTTTTCCCAGCACCAGAGGGATGGATAACAGACTGAGTGAGCCCAGCTGCAGCCCACAACGGGAGCTTTCTGGACTGGTCATCTCTTGGAGCAACAAGAGGTTTCATTCTTTAATACTGTTCAGTTTTGTTCTGGGAAGTGCTTTATAAGTGCTTTGCCTTTTAAATTAACAGCTTTTTCCACTTCTCTCAGAAGAGATGTTCCTGAACCAGTCAGGGGAGGGAAGAGACCACTTGGGTCTGCTTCCTACAGAGATCCCATTCAGAGGTTCTCTCCCAGATTTGCCCTAAACCAGGACACCTGTATTTTGACATTTTAACACTCTGTTACTGGAAATGTCAATAGCACTCACACAATGTAAAGGCTTACTATAAGAAGGGTTATGAATAAGATGAGAGAAGATGCTACACCACTTAACCCTAAGTCATCAACCTAAGCAGTAATTAACACCCAGGGTTATATAAAACAGTAAAAGCATTTCACAAGGAATGAAAGCATCCATTAGAATTCTGACTGTGGAATCAGACAAAAAACAATTTGCTACAGGAAGCTATCTCAGCATACTAGAGGATGTTCTAGTGTGTCTCCACACACTAGGATGTTCTGAGGGTATTGTTAGCTCTTACCACTTTCTTCTGCTGTAATCCGTGAAAGAGTACATAGACACAGCTTCAAATTTAGGAGACACTCAACATACAAATTAACTCAGAGCTAACAACTAGCTTGATAATAAAAGTATTATTTATTCAGCTTATAAATTTCATATTGCTTATAGTTTTATATTTTCTTTATCATATTGAAATGATTTGACTGTGCTTCATCCTGGCCCATTTGTGCCCCATCCTACTTGCAGTGCAGAATAAAACTAAATGCACACATGAAATGGATAAAAAAAAAGTACAAATAACTAAATAGCAATTAAAAAAAAAGAAATGTTTGATAAGGTTGATACCATAGTAAGCCAGTAGTAAAACACTGCTCATACTCTAAGCTTCTTCCCCTCATCCCTGATCCCTCTCCAATTAAAAACTCTTTTCTGTCAAAATTGTGAAAAGTGTTTATGGCAATAAATTGTCATATTTAGAATGGCAATGGTAGTACCTTAGAATTTATGCATTTTGTTGACAAGATTTTCTTTCACGACGGGGTTTTCTTTAAAAGAAAATGAATGACCACTCCAAAGAATGATGTTTACCACCAAATTAGTTCTGGACAGACCTCTTTTTGTTTCCCTTCTCTTTTCATTCACACACAAATATACTTTCTGGCAACACCACACAAAAGTCAAAATAGAACTACCAAGTGTTTTCCAGACATTTGGAAAATTGTACAAAGCTTCAAACGGACAGTTCTTTCATTTGATACACAGAATAAACCCAATAGATGTGTCTTAGTGACAAAGAAAAGTTAGTCAAGTTTACTGAATGTAATGAGGACCTAATATTTTGTTTTAAACTTCAAAGTAGAGAAGGGACAAAGTAAGAATAACTAAAAAGAATAATTGCTTAAGCACAAACAAGGGCTGTTCAATTTTAATGCACAAAATTTAGCATTTCAAAATCTGTGGGATTTTAGGGGCATCATTAAGGGGACAGCAAGAGAAATTTTGCTCAGCTGAATTCAGTAAAAGCTTGACACTGATTTTTTCAATCAAAAATTACTCCTTAAGCTATAGATAATGTTCAAAGCTGAATCTTCAGTATTTAATATGTTTATCCTCTTTTAAGTACTTTCTTCCTTATTAGGAACTTAATATTTTTCCATCTGCCAAAGCACCCGGTTCTTTGCAAGGACTCACCATTTCAGCGAATTCACCATGGCAGCACCATTATTAGGCTCAAGGAATATAAATATACATAGATCAGTTGTGATAGATTTAAAACAACAACAACAAAAAAATTAAATTAACCCCCCTCCAAACCACTAAGCAATGAACCTGTTCTGGATGAGGAAGGTTTTTGCGACAAGCTCTCAGGGCGCGGAGGGCTCCGGGGCGGCCCTTTCTGCCTGCCCGGCCGGGGCTGCTCCGCCTCCAGCAGCGCTGCTGCTTTCCGTACCTGCGGCGCTCCTGCAGCGCCCATCGCCTCACGGAAAGCCGCGCCCGAACATCCGCGGGCACCTGAAGCGAAGGGAGGAGGCGGAACCGCCCTGCCCGCGGCCGGAGCCCTCGGGCCGCCCTCACGAGGGGCATGTCTGAGCGGCATTCCCGGCCCTGCTCCCCGCTCCGC
>VWZN01006333.1:543250-585442 GCA_013396955.1 Regulus satrapa | reverse complement strand
GTTGGCAGGGGGAGAGGGGTTTCGGGGGGCCACGAAGAAAAGACCAGACTGGGAAGACGCGGAGGAGGGGCGCTTGGGCTTGTCCTTCCCTGGGGGCCGGGGCTGAGCACAGGAGGGGTCCAGGCTCTGGGGGGCTGATGGAGGAGGAGGAGGAGGAGGCTTGAAGTTGGGTGGTTCTTCTGGGAAGGAGGAGACATCATCCTGCCAAAGCAAGCACAGCTTGTAGGACCCCATGCCCAGGCTCAGTGTCATTCCTCACACTGGGCTAAAGGAGCTGGTTGTTACAGAAACACCTTCCTGGCCTTCTGACCTTGTGAACATGACTCACAAATGAGAACCACCCACCCAGCCTTCACTTTGGTTTGCACAGGGCTGCTCCTCTCCAGCCAGCCAGGATGCCTCTCCTGAACCCATGTGGTTAAATGGGTTATATATCACCTGGGGGCTGATATGGCAGAACTGCTGAAGCTGAGGCACAGCCCAGAACCCCCAGTTTGCCTCCTGCTCCCACCCAGCTCCGTGCAGGCCTTACCAGGGACACATCTGGCAGGGTGTTGATGCTGCTCTGGTGGCAGTCCCCAGCTCCCTCCAGTTCTGACGTGTTCTGCAAGGGCAGAGAAGGAAGAGAGGAGCATGGCACAGCAGCAGGAGCAACAAGCACGGTGCCAGTGTGGCAGGGCACGGGCAGAGGGATGCCCCAAACCCCTCCCAATGCAAGGCCAGCCTTGCCCAAAGGTCTTGGCCTCCAGCTTTGGTGGGATACTGGAGCCAAGGAATGTGCTCAGAGCAGCTGTGGACCTGATACGTTGGGGTGAGCTCCTCTAGGTCCAAATCAGCTGC
Source organism: Regulus satrapa (assembly GCA_013396955.1). NCBI lineage: Eukaryota > Metazoa > Chordata > Aves > Passeriformes > Regulidae > Regulus > Regulus satrapa. The sequence continues at coordinate 584,602 of VWZN01006333.1, read as the reverse complement.
TCCTGGCAAATTTGGAAGGAGGGAAGGAACCAGCCCTGAGGGCTGTGGGTTCAATACCTGGATTTTTTTTTTTTTTCCCAGAGGAAGGACAATAGAAACGTAAAGCTTTCCTCCCCTCAACCCAGGGCAGTGGGACTCATATGCAAAGAGAAGCCTCTGCCACTGCTTTAGGAGTTCAAAAAATGTCATCAGGAAATGCCACACCACAGTTTCGAGGCTATCGCAGCTCCAGCAATGCAGAAGGGATTTCCTGTGGGAATGTCAGTAGGGATGGGCCCAGGGGAAGGCCATGGATGCAGCCAGGCAGAGCAAACCTGCCTAGGTCGGGGGGCAGAGTGAGTGGCACAGCAGAACTGGGGGTGCAGCTCTGCCCTGGGGCGCTGGTCCTGGCCCTGCTGAGGGAATCCTCTGCCAGGGGGGACCATGCCCAGCTCCCCTGCCAGGGCAAACCCAGCCTCAGCCTCCCCTCCCTCAGTGTCTGCTGCTGCTCAGGAAGGCTGAACCTGGCTCCTGTCACGCTCGCAGGGCTGTTTGGATGGGGCAGGGCACAGTTTGTGTTTAAGTGCCTGTTATTTAATGCAGGGTAAACAGCTGATTAGCTGAAACGCTGGTGCATCTGCATCTCCCCCAGCTGCTGGAGGCTGCTGCTGTGCCTGAGATGTTCGTGTCCCAAAATAGACACGGGAGACAATTAAGACCATTAGAGGAGCAGCAAAAACACTGATGTAAAGTGCTTTTATCCCCGTGGCTTCTGAAGGAGCTCTGGAGAATGAGAACACAAAGAAACAGCTTGTTCAGGCAGTGACAGGTAAAGGCCTTGCTTGGGAAACCTTCCTCTGGCACAGGGTGCCTTCATCCTCCATTATTCCAACATAAGGGCAGGGGGCTTTTTAAAGAGAATCACAGAAGGATTGGGGTTGGAAAGGACTTTAAAGATTATCTAATTCCAACTCCCTGCCATGGGCAGGGACACCTCCCACCATCCCAGGCTGCTCCAAGCCCCGTCCAAGCTGGCCTTGGGCACTGCCAGGGATCCAGGGGCAGCCACAGCTGCTCTGGGGAATGACTGGCAGCAGCCAAACTGTCACAGCTGTGTGGCAGTGAAATGGGAATAATCTGCCTGGTGCCCCCTAAAACATGACGGGGCCATTTCCCCCAGCCCTGTGCCCATCACAGGCCACGTCCCAGCTCTGGGCTGGCAGCAGGGACCAGTCTGTGCTGAGCTCTGCTCCTCTGCAGGCGCTGGGTGGGCACAGAAGCTGCCCCTGGGCAGTGCCACTGCCAGCTCTGTCCCCCCCAGCTGGGGACACTGCTGCTGCTCCTCCTCCCCAGGGCACCTCTGGCTGCTGCAGGGTCTGAGCAGATTTGCCTTTCCCCAGGCTCGGTTCTTCGGGGGCAAAAGCAATTAAATACTCATTGCTCTGGGCCATAAAACACAATGACTTTTAAGCACATTTGCTTTCAGGAATTGGCTCTTTAAAGGCTGTGCCTTTCTGGATTTCCCTTGAAAGACTCACGGAAGCCACTGCCCTGAAAAATGAGTCTCTATTGAGAAGGCTGCTCCCTCCTGCTCCTCTACCCTATCTATTTTCCAGTTCCTCAGAGAAACTGGGGCCAGGTGAGGCCCTTCCAGCCCCTCCTGAGAGCAGCTGGGAGATGTTTGGTCCTTCTTATCCTAAAAAGAGTCCCCAGCAGGAGCTGCAGAGCATCTTTCAGACAGAAAGACAGTTTTCATTTGCAGATTAAAGGGTGGAGAAACTGCCACCTCCCCGGGGAACACAGCCCAACCTCTTATTAACCTCTCAGCTCTCAATCACTCCCCTAATTTCCAGTTACTGCTAACGAGAGCTTCACTGAGCTACTCAACCCTCCTGCGGGGTTTCCATTCCGAACAACTGCACCAGCCCGGGAACAAGGCTGGCTTCCCTCCTCTCTCCCACTTCCATCTCCCACTCTGGAATGCAGCCACAGGCACGGAGGAGCCATAAGCCAGATTTTACAGGCTCATAATGACCTCCACACAGTGGTTTCATCCTGTCCTTATCCTTTTCCTTTGAAAGCATCATTCTCAGTGCATGGGAATCCTCCACGTGGGATATCCCAGGGAGCTGGAGGAAGGCAGAGACTCTGAAACCTGCCCTGGGAGGAGAAGGCACCTCTGGATGGCAGCAGCTTTGCTAGGAGGTGCTGGAGGGGAAAAACAAAACCCACAGAGAAATCAAACCCTTCATCCCACCACTGAGGGTTGGGCAAGAGGTAGGGACAAAGGGAATGCCAGAAAAATCAGGAATTCCCACTGCTCTGTCAGACACACTGCACGTGATTACTGCAGTCTGCAGCCGATCTCTGCCCTGCAGGGCTCATCTGGAGTCCCAGGATTTCCAGGAGGTGACACTCAGACAGTGAGCACCCGTGGCTGGCACCGTCAAACACAGCACTGTCTCATTCCCAAGCCTCCTTCAAGCATTCCTCAATGGAATCACCTATCCCATGGCAGGGCCTGCCAGCCCCACGCTGCTGGTCCCTGGTGGAAGGTCACTCATGGTCACAAGCCATGGCACAGGTGGCCTGGTGTGCTGTCACTGTGCTTGGTCATACAGCCAAAAAGCTCTGTGTCCCACGGTCTGGGGTGCCTGGATAAACTCCCTCTGGGAATGCCACAGCAGGCTCTGCTGGACAGGAGCCATTCCCACAGGGCTGCAGCTCCGGGGTAGGTTCACAGCTGAAGGTCCTCTCCCAACCCTCAGCCCCACCCTTTGCCCTCCGTGCTGTCTCTGACCCATCATTTCCTCTGGGCTGAGGAGCAGGGACTGAGCTCCACACCCCAGAGCCCAGGGGTGACACTGGGCATTCCGGGGCTGTCCCACACCCCAGAGCCCAGGGGTGACACTGGGAATTCCGGGGCTGTCCCACACCCCAGAGCTCAGGGGTGACACTGGGCATTCCGGGGCTGTCCCACACCCCGGAGCCCGCAGCCTCCCTCAGCCTGTCCCCACCATGAGCCTGGGGTGACACTGGGCATCCCGGGACTCTCCACATCCATGCCCAGCCCCTCCTGGCATGGGTGAGCATTCCTCACACACAGTGTGAGTGCCCTGACACCCTGAGCTGCAGCACGGAGTTTTGCATGCCCAAGGCCCACGAGGAAAATTCTCCCCCATCCTCAGGATGTGTGCTGGGATGTGAGCAGCCTGCTGAGAGCTGGGGCTGTTCAGCCTGGGCACGAGGAGGCTCTGCAGAGACCTTTTTGTGGCATTTCACTACTTGGAGAGGGCTGTAGGACAGATTTTTTAACAGGGCTTGTTGTGATAACAAGGGGAATGGTTTTAAACTAAAAGAGGGTCAGTTTAGATTAGGTAGAAGGAAGATGTGTTTTATAACAAGGGTGGGGAGGCTGTGACACAGGGTGCCCAGAGAAGCCATGGCTGCCCCATCCCTGGAAACATCCAAGGCCAGGCTGGACAGGGCTCTGAGCATCTGGGTCTAGGCAAAGATGTCCCTGCTCACTGCAGAGCAGTTGTATTAGATTGGCTTTAAAGGTCCTTTCAACACAAACCATCCTGTGTTCTGTGATTTTCTCCTGGCCAGGGTTCAGCCAAGTGCCCACACAGCCACACAGCACAGAGCAGGCAGGGCAGGGAGGGCAGTGTGGGATCTGCCAGGCTCCAACTCTGCTGGGCCCTCCAAAACCCCATCCCCGAGGTGTCCGTGGCACCCAGGCAGCAGCTGGGTCTGGCTCAAGCTGAGCCTTGTGTGCTCTGCAGCACCCAGGGCTGGGGAAGGAGCTCCTCAGGGCAGAGACACGGGGGAACAGCAGAGATGGGTGACACGAGGTGGCCGTGCACGTGCAGGAGCTGCGACACCCCTGGCCAGCCCGTCCCTCCCCTGCCCACACACACTGACCCAGCCACTGCAGCCCCTACCTCCATCAGGTCTATGAGCCACAGGAGTCGCTCCTGGGATGTGCCGGGGGAGAGCAGAGGGAAACAAGCACAAAAGCCAAAATGGAACGTCAGGGAAGGTGCAGAACAAAGGAGTGAGCTGAGCAAACCCCGGCACGGCGCTGCCCTCGTCCCCAAACCCACCCCGCAAACCCACCCCAGCTGCACCCAGGGCTGGGTGGGGAGGCTGGAGTGAGCCCCTCCTGCCGGGGGTGCTGGGGAGGGAACAGCAGCAGGGACAGCTGAGGGCACAGGGAGCAATTTGGGAACCTGCCCTTCATCTCTCTCCTGCTATCCCAGCACCCATCCACCGGGAGCTGGTGCTCTTTGCTTGGCAGCTGTTTCAGCAGGAGTGGGCACAGCCACCTCCAGTGGCAGCATTCCCATCATGGGGCAGAGCTGGGAGCAGGGCGTGCTCCTACGCCCATGGGAAGAGGTGCCACACAGCCAGGCAGCAGGGACACGTGCTGCTGAAGCTTTTAAAGCAGTGGTGCCCACTCCTTCTCCGTGCCACAGCAGCACCCTGGTGTCCCTCCCCGGGCTCTGGGCTCGTGTGCCAGGTGGGGCACAGCTCACACACCAGCTCAGGCAGCCACGTTTGGCACGTGTTGTGGGGCAGGAGGCACACCTGGAGCACGTGGCACAGCCCCAGGCATGGGCACAGCATGAGAGCAGTGTGTCATGCTCGGCACACAAACCTGGCAGACCTGTGCCAGACCTCACAAAAATTTTCCCAGCGGCTCCTTGGAGAGCAGAGTAAAACCCACTTTGTTTATGCAGGTCCAGAAAGGAACTCACTGAATTCCCTCCTGAATTGCAGGTGGCTTTCCTGCACTGGTGGATTTAACAGGACAAAAGCACAGCTCTGATGCTCTGCCTCTCTCTGAGGTGTCTCACGGGCAGGCAGAGGCCCAGGAGAGCTCCCTCCCCTGTTCCCCCCAGGCTGTGCTGGGTGGACCCTCCACAGCCCCATCCCACCACCGTGGGCTGCTTTCCTCGCTCAGGAACCAGCACAGAGCCCATTGTTCCTCCTTCTTTCCATGAAGGGTTTAATTTCCAAGGTTACTAATGCATTTATGATGAAAGGCATTTTACGGCAAGGAAATTAATTTGGGGGCTGTGTGCCTGCACAGTCTGAGGTGATTACAGTAACTTAATTAGACAGTGCGTGCGACAGGGGCCTGGCAGAGACGTGGGAGTGCTGCTGCTGAGTGTTGGAGAGCAGGCTGGGGATGGGATGCAGCTGCCTGGCCACTGTGGCTCGCACTAGGATGGGGAGCAGGCAGCCAGCATCCTTAGGGAGGTGGTGAACAGCATGGCACGGCAGCAGAGCATTGCTGGGATTTTGGTTTGGATGCAGCTCCAGTGGGTTTCTGGAAGCAAGGCAGGCTCCATCCCTCACTGGGATGAAGGGACACACATCCCTCAAGCAGGGGACAGCAGCACCTCAGTGTCAGGGGCACAGAGATACCCAGCACCCCATGGCATCACCTACAAATCACCCAGACTGCACGGAAAAATAACAGCTTTGGGGGGAATCCATGGGGGAAGCTGGACAGGGCTCCCTGTGGGGTGAACTGGCTTTACAGCCCTCCAGGAAAAGCAGTTTGCTGTAGGATTTGCCAGCAGGAGGTGCTGAAAGGAACGGGATCAGGCAGGAGGCACCTACCCGCGCCGAGCTGACGGTGGTGGCAGTGAAGTGGCTGCTGGAGGACGAGACGGTGTCGCTGTAGGACATCATGGAGTAGCAGTCGGTGCTGGGCCCCGCGGGCTGCCGGGCCTTCATGGACTCGATCTCCCTCTTCAGCACCAGGTTGTCGAAGCGGTCGAGGTCTTGTGGGGAGATCACCCCCCGCACCTCGGAGAGCAGCGAGAACTGCGCGGGCACACAGAGCCAGAGACAGGTTGGAGCACAGTCACATTGCTGGGACGCTGCAGATCTCCCTCCCACCATGGTCAGCAGTGGCAATGGGATGGACTGGCAGGTGATGGAACAGGTTTGGTCCGAAATGTTTCCGGAAGCTCCTGAACACCAGCCTGCATCCCCCAGAATGGCCCTGGCCCAGGGTGCCCAGAGCAGCTGTGGCTGCCCCTGGATCCCTGGAAGTGTGCAAGGCCAGACTGGATGGGGCTTATAGCGATGTGGGACAGTGGAAGGTGTCCCTGCTCATAGCAGGGAGTGGAACAAGGTGAATTTAAGCTGCCTTTGGTCCAGCCCAAACCAGGGTAGAGTTCTGTGCTGTGTCCACGATCATGTGGATTTGGCTCCCATACCCTCCCCCTTTCCCTGAGCAGACCACCTTGGAGGCCACACTGTGACAATGTCCCCTCTGTGAGTGACTCTGCTCAGCCCACCGGCCCCAGGAAGCTGTCCCTGCCCCGCTGCGGGCCTCACCTNTAGCAGGGAGTGGAACAAGGTGAATTTAAGCTGCCTTTGGTCCAGCCCAAACCAGGGTAGAGTTCTGTGCTGTGTCCACGATCATGTGGATTTGGCTCCCATACCCTCCCCCTTTCCCTGAGCAGACCATCTTGGAGGACACAGTGACAATGTCCCCTCTGTGGCAGTGACTCTGCTCAGCCCACCGGCCCCAGGAAGCTGTCCCTGCCCCGCTGCGGGCCTCACCTTGGCATGCGTGTTGAGCAGCTCGAAGAGGGCCATGACCAGAGCATCCACGGAGATGTTGCCCTCCTTGTACTCGTCCAGGTAGTAGCCCATGGTGGCGCGCTCCTGCTCGTTGAGCAGGTGCCGTGCCTGCTCCTCCAGCATGACGCGGGTCTGGTTCACCATGGTGCTCAGGGTCACCTGCGAGCCCGCCAGCCCCCGGTAGAACACGGGCTGCAGGGGACAGGGCACAGGCTTGGGGCTGGCACTGAGAGGAGGGCAGGGCTCTGCTGAGCCAGCTGGGCTGTGCAGGCTGGACCAAGGAGTGCCCCTGCTCTGGGCTCTGCCTGTGTGCCAGGCATTGCCTGTGGGGAGCTGGGAATCTGACCGGGAGGGGCATTTTGGGAATGACAGGAGGAAGGTACCCCAGGAATTCATCAGCCTTTCAGTGTCACCACTTGTTTGGTAACTCCAGAGCCAAGATCAGAGGAGCTGAGCTCTGCTCTCTGTGACAGGAGCTAGGGAACAGCTGGAACTGGGCAGGGCAGGCTCAGGCTGCAGAGCAGGGCCAGGTTCTTCCCCAGAGGGTGCTGGCACTGCCCAGGCTCCCCAGGGAATGGGCATGGCCCCGAGGCTGCCAGAGCTCCAGGAGCCTTTGGCCAGCGCTGCCAGGGATGGAAAGGGTGGGGTTGGGGGGGTCTGGGCAGGGCCAGGGGCTGGGCTGGATCAGATCCCCTCAGTCCCCTCCAGCTCAGGATATTCTGTGATACTCCAATTCTCTGAGTTCATGCAGCACCAGCTGAGTTTCCCATCCCTTTACAGCAAGTGGCAATCCTGACCCCCGATCAGGCAGTGATTTAATGTCAGGCTGTGCTCCTTCCTGGCAGAACTGGTGGAACTGGGGCCAAAGGACACAGGCCAGCTCCCCATCCTGTGGAAAAGGCACATTTGCCCCCTCTGCCAGCTTGAAGCAGACCCTAGAGAAGAAAGAGCCACTGGCAACCAAAGGAGCCCCAGGGAGAGACAAGCCTGGCTGCAGATGAAAAACTTTTTCCATTTGAGAGGGACTGCTGAGGGGAGATCTGTAGTGTTTCCTCCCAGGCAGAGCTGGCACAGGGACATGGAGCCAGACAAGACTCTGACTATCCTGGAGACTGAGAGGAGTTCAGGCTGGGGAAAGTGTTTTGCCAGCAAAGAGTACAAAGCTGTTATCAGTGGGAGCCACCTGTGAAACCTCCTTGCTTAATTTCCATTTAAAAGCAATGTGCTTTGTGAGGAGGTGTGGGGAGAAGCTGGCACAGAGCTGCAGGCACAGCATGGGGTGAGTCCCTGTGCCAGGCGAGCTGCAGAGGGCTGGCTCAGCTCTGCCTCGGGCTGGGACACATCCCTGCAGCTGCCTGGGCCCAGGCACTGCCACCACGAGGAAGGAATCATGGGCACCTCTGCAGGTGGAGGGGGTCCCCAGGCCCTTGCCCATTAAGGCCAGAGAGCACCAGCTGTGCTTAGAAGTGCCACAGGAGAGGAGACACCACTGTGTCACTAGAACACAGCTGGCAGCACGGCATGGGGAGGGGAAAGGCCTGTTAAAATCCCCAACCAGCACCCCTGCTATAACCAGGAGCACGGGTCCCTCCCTCCCGTGGAAAACAAAGCACAACAGCAGTGATATCTGCACAAGGCATCAGGAGTGTCTTACCCTGGCTGCCACGTCCATAGCATGGTCACCCACTGCCCTGCGTGGAGGGAGAAGATCAGTTAGCACCGAGTACCCGTCACTTGTCACCTGGCACAGCACCTGGCACCTTCTCTCCTCTCTGGAGAGCCAAAACCTTCTGGCAGGGGAGAAGGGGGAGGGACAGCACAACACTGCCCACAGCTGCTCCACCCTACAGGCCAGAGATGCTTCCCTGACACAGGAGTCAGACCCCAGAACGGGGAACTCCATGGACAGGCTGGGGTTCCCACCCTCCCAGGGGCCTGAGAGCACCCCCAGGGGCTCTGAGATCCCTCCCAAAAGCTCTCCAAGAACGTGTTGGAACCCTGGGCACTGAGAATTTCAGACTCTCTGTGCTGACGGGCACTGACCCCCAGGAGAACACTGCATTGACCCGAGGCCATGGAGAAGGCTCCCAAAGTTGAGTGGTGGAACTGGGATTACGGGTGTGTAGTTTGAATAGAAGTGTGTAATATCACATGGTGGAAAACTCAGTGTTTACTAAGTATACTAAAACTTTTTACTGTAGGGATACAGTAATATATATGAAGCAAGATAGAGGTTTTAGGGCAGAGGCCTGTCCTTCACCTCCAGTTCCACTTTTAGTTTGTTAACTTGGTGTGCTGTAGAACCCACAGTTTGTGAGACTGTAATATAGAGAAGAACTAATAAACATCTGAGTCTGAATGAGAAATACTGTCTCGCTCATTAATCCTGACACGGAGGGGTTTGACAGTTGTTAGACAGTAAGTTAGATGTTAAGTAAGTAAGTAAGTTAAGTTAGTAAAGTAAGTTAGTTAAGTAAATTAGTTGTTTGACAGTAAGTTAGACAGAGTTAATAGAAGAAATAGTAATAGATAAATTCAGAGTATATTTGTAGTAAGGAAGAAGATAAGGTTGTTAGCATGGAAACTAATTAGAAAAGATACATGAAGAATTCTTGTGGTTAGACTATGTGCAAAAGTAAAAGTGTGTTTGTGCCTTATTGACTTAGTGCAAAACTTTTGCCAAGTATATTGATGCTAATTGCTTTGCACCAAAGAATACAGTAAGTTATTGTGATGTAGTTAATGACTAAAGATCACGCTTTGTTGGGGGTATAAGAATAGTAGAGCTCACAGAATACAGAGGATGCCCTTGTTACACTGTTTAGGTGTGTGTGTGTGTGTCACGACTCACCAGGGTCATACGGTGACTTTGCTGTGAGCTGCAGTTTCTGCTTCTGTACACACCCAATGCTGCATTTACATTTGGAGGTGGTTCCCTTGTAGTGTCTTTCTAGACTCNCTTTGTCTTTTCAAACCAAGGCACAGACAGACACGTTCCCTTGATGTCTTGTCCGACTCAACCCTGACCCAGCGGCCCTGGAGGAAGCAGATGAACCTCGAGGCACGTACCCTGCCGAGCTGAGCAGGGTCTCCCCGAGCTGGGAGCTGGTGATCCAGCGGGTCTCGTCCACGGTGGTGCGGGCGTGGGGCAGGCGCCCGATGTCCTTCACCGTCATGATCAGGTGGCGCGAGGACTTGAGCAGCTTCACGGCCTCGTCGTGGGGGATGCTCAGGAAGCTCCGGCCGTTCACCTCCAGGATCTGGTCTCCCACCTGTGGAATCATGTGGACACTGACAGTGATCAGGGATAAGGTTGAAGCTTCTGAAGTCTGGAAAAGGAGCTCTAAACAAACTTGCGCCTGCTGTTATTCAAATTCTTTTGTGTGAAATACATGATGTTTTGCTAAGATGTTTAACAAAGGGTGTTGGTCCTTCCTGCACCAATAAGCTTAGAGTATTCTTTGTTAACCAGTCCATTTCTAGAACACCGTAACTTCAATCAGGCACTTCACTTCTGCCTTCTGAGACATCAGAGCCTGTGTCACTGTTTCTAGCTCAGTGGTGACAGGATGGACTGAGCCTGGCAAGTCCTTGGAGCTTTTCTGCTGAGGATCACACTTTCCTGTCCCAGCAGGGCGGTGCTGCCCAGTCTAACCCAGCCCCAAATTTGGGACATGGCAGTTGGAGGGACCAGGGAAAATGCTGTCGGATGGAGAACAATTCCTCAAGCGGGCAGCCAGTGAGGGCTGTGAAGCCTGGAGGGGCCTGCTCGGGATCCCAACTCAGACTCATCTGCCCAGTCTCCTCCATCAGCCAGACCAACCCCAAAGAACATCAAGGCCTCCAGCCCCGTCCCTGCTGCTGCTCTGGGAGGCCAGCAGCCATCTGTGGAAGCCCCAAACCTCAGATCTCTGCATGCAGCAGGGAGGGTCTGACCACAGCCCCCAACGCCCTGTAAACTGCAGCATCTGGCACAGCTGCATTCCATCTCTCCTCTCCCATTTCCTCCCCAGCTGCTCCTAAGAGATTTCATCTTGTGGGCATCTTTGCTGGAACCAGGAGCCTCCCTGACAGCTGCTCTTGTTTGAGACACAGCACCCATCTGGTGTTTCACCCTTCATCCCAGGTCCTCTTCCTCTGTGCTCCCAGGGCATCCAGGGCTGCTCCTCCTCACTCCCGTCTCACAGTTCACCCTGTTCCTAATAAACCACATTTTTGAAACCCTTTTGATAGCCCTTTCCTATCTTTGCTTAAGAACAAGGCCCCAGCTCAGCTCTACCAAAACAGTATGGATTTTCTTCTCTGCCTGGCCAGCAAGGAGACACAGGGAGGGAAAAGTTCCAGAGAAGTGAAACAAAATGATCAGCATCAGATGAAGGTGCCTGTGAAAGGACAGATGGAAGAGATTAGGCCTGTTAAATTTAGAGAGGAGATCATGCGGGGGGGCTGGATGGAGCTATACAAAATAATGCTGGCAATGATGAGAAGCCAGGGAAGGGCTCCTGTTTGCCCTTCCCTCTGCTCAAAGGACACAGGAGGCTCAGCGAGGCTGGAAGGATGCTCGGAGTGGTGCTGAGGGGAAAAAGGACCTGGAGCAAGAGCACCATGGAGTCATTTGGGCTGGAAAAGGCCTCTAGGATCATTGAGTCCAGATGCAGCAGAGCTCAGCTCCATCCAGGGACCCTGAGTGGATTTGCCTCATTGTTAATCATAAAATTCAATGATTTCTGTTGGAAGTGACCTAAAATACCCCACAAGTGCAAAGGGAGGGACCCCAGGGGAAGGCAAGTGACACAAACACCACGTTCCCAACCACAGGGCTCCAGAAATATCTCAGGCTCCCTTTGAGCTCTGTCAGCTCTAAATCTGCCAGAAAACTGCTGACTACCAACCAGGGGAGGGGAATTATGCCAGGGCCTGGAGTGCCAAGAGAAACACCCGCTCAGGTGCACAAATATCATCTCCCAGGTCCTTCTGACCCACCTGGAGCTCCTCTGGAGTGGATTTTGCTGCTCTACTGCAGCACCAAAACAACAAAAATCCAAATTTGATTGGGCAGTTTTACTGCAATTATGAATCTTTAATGGTTTTCCATACCAGGGATTAAATTTTCATGATTTTTTGGTTCAGGACAGTTACACAGGTTTAATAATCTTTGTTTAATTTCTTTTTTTAAGGGTGAACCAAGAGGAGCCTGGTATGTTCTCGTAACATCAGGGAGACCAGAGCAGAGGGGCTTTGGATTTTTTTGCTAATTAACAGAGATAATAATTATATTTTTCCCCAAAGTCAAGGACAAGTGGGAAAGTAACAAAAAACCAGCAGAGATGAAAAAAAAAAATAATCTACTAAAACAAAAGCTGACCCTGAGAAATTATTTTCTGTATTCACAGCTCCAAACTGGCACAGAATAAAAAGTAATAATAAGACATAAAAACCCAAGTTATACTTGTCTAAATAGAATAAGTACATTATTATTTTACTATATAATTATTATATATTATATATAATATATACAATACTGTATTATTGCAGTATATAATAATAATTANTATTATTATTATATATTATATATAATATATACAATACTGTATTATTGCATTATATAATAATAATTATAATATATAATAATAATATACTATAAATAAATAAATAAATAAAGTCTATACTGTGTAAAACACAGGAAAATTACTGCCCCAGATATTTCAGGAACTACTTTTCAGTTGTGCTCAGCTAATGGTGGGTGGATACTCAGGATGTGCTGAACGCTTGAACACCTCTGAAAATGTGGATTATTCTCATTTCCTAGGGAAAAATGTAGCCTGAAATGCAGGGGCTCAACACGACAGGCAAAAGATGACAGACCATGACATGAAGAGAGCTTGGAAATAACACCTCAATAACAGTGGGGAAGGGGAGGTGCAGTCAAGAGAAACTTAATGCGCTTCAGCCAAGAGGTCTGAGCACCTAAAGTCTCTTAAAAATAATCAGAATTGGCTCTGGGAGAAATCCAATCACACAGACAGAAAAATAGGCAAGAGATTTTAAATGTGGGTTAAGTTTAAATGGCAACGAGCTGAGCTGGGAATGTGCCAAGGGGATGCCAAATGGGCTGGCACTGGCACCAGTCCTGTTCAGTGCCACTGAAGTGCCAGCAGAGAGGCTAAATGACACTGGAGATGCCACTAAAGTAGAAGGAGCCTCTCTCCAGCACAAAAAACTACCAAAAGTCCTTAAGAAATTAAAGATATGGGCAGGAAAATGTATGGATCAATTTGGAATTGACCAGATTAAGGGTCACAGTAAATAAGTGTTCAACTTGTCCAGCAGGGAAGCGGGTCAGGGCAGGTGATCCATGTCCAACAGAGCCCGTGGGAAGGATCCAGGAGAGGTGTGGGAGCAGCACAGGGAATGAGGAGCCCATGGCCCAAACTCTGAGGGAGCTGCAGGGCTTTGACTTCATCTTCCTGTTTTCTAGGATATTTGTCTTTTTCCTCCTGATATTTGAATAGTGTATGCAAAGCCACTTCCTCAGCTTCTTCTAGATCAGCTACCAAATGGCCTCTAGGTAATTCAGGGGTGTCCTCAGGTAAATGTTCTCTTAATCCATCTGCTATATTAGACATCCCTTCTGCAGTTTGCCAAAAGTCTGCAATTAAATCACAGAAATGAGTTGCTAATACATGTTTCTTTATTCGAGTATCTGTCGGAGTTAAATGAGGTTCTAAAGCTTGGTTAGCATCTCTAGCTAAATCATCAGTGTTAGGAAAGAAATCATCAGGTAAACCAAATACATTTGCTAACACATGAGAAACACTGGCATCCACGTATAAAGGAGAATTAAACCCAGAGATACATTCCAAAGGTGCAGCAAACAGCAACAGCAAGGAAATTGTAAAATAGCGTAAGAATATCTTGGCAAACAGCTCTGTAAGACCAGACCTCAAAGCTCAGTGCAGCTTTCAAGGGGTGAGGGGCTCGAGGGCACTCCTGGGGAGTTTGCAGCTGACACCAAACTGTGTCCCGGGCATGGAACGGAGCTGGGAAGGGGCTGGAGCACCAGGACAGGCTGAGGGAGCTGGGCAGGGGCTCAGCGTGGAGCAGAGGAGGCTCAGGGGGTCCTGGTGGCTCTGCACAGCTCCTGCCAGGAGGGGACAGCCCGGGGGTCGGGCTGTGCTCCAGGGAACAGGGACAGGAGGAGAGGGAATGGCTCAGGCTGGGCAGGGGAGGGCAGGGTGGGCACCAGGAAAAGAAGGAAAACATTGTCAGCACAGGCTACCCAGGGCAGTGGTGGTGTCCCCACTCCTGGGAGGATTTAAAATTCATGTGGATGTGGCACTTGGGGACATGGGTCAGTGGTGGCCTTGGCAGTGCTGGGGGAACAGTTGGACTCGATAATCTTGGAGATCTTCTTCAGGTTAAATTACTCTTTGTTCTATGACAGCCACTGCTGACGTAAAATCCTTCAGCTCTTCCTATTTCCTTTCCCTCTCCTCTCATATCTGGATAAATATGGATTGTGGCAGCCCTTTTCACCCCAGCCCTCATTCTGGGAACTCAATATTGAGTTGTTTGTTCAAAGCAAGCTCCCTAGAATCCACTATTTCTGATTTAAAGGTCAAGGACAGAAAACAAAAATGGCTTAAGGAGGAAAAAGAACCCAAATCCGGACAAAATACAGCACCAGGAAAAATAAGCAAGGAAGAAATCAGGGCCATCAGAGCCAGGAACAGCATCAGGAGCTCAGCTCGTGCTGGGCACCGCTGGGAACGTCACCAAGGAGGCAGGAAGGACAGAAGCTGAAAGCAAACAAGGCTGACTCACCTCCCTCCTCTGCAGCCCTCTGCTAACCCCCACTTTTCCACTCTCAGAACTTCCTCGGAGGCAGCAGATTTTAAAACACGCCCGAAGAACACACCGTCAGAAGTTTCATGAATGAATAAACAGCAGGAAGGCCAAGGCCAAGGCGATGAATATTTAGTTATTGACTGACTGCAGAGCTCCAGCCCGGTTTCTGCTGGAATTCTGCCTGCTGAGGGAGCAGAACAGCAGCACCTGAACCAGTACCAGCAGGGCTGGAGCTCCTCTGGGACCCTCATCTCAGGACCTTGGTCCCCATTTCTGGAGCTGGCAAAAGTTTCTGGGCCTCAGAGACACTTCCTTGGTTTTGCCTGGCTTTCAATTCCTTTTGTTTGCCATTTGATCAAAGTTTAAGGGAGTGTAAAACAATTATTTTTTATTTTAGTTATTATGAAAAGAGTCCAAAATTCTAATTTGGTGCCATAGATGCGAGGAGGTAAAAATGAAATATCTGGCAAAAGCCCAGAGTGGTTTGGGTTAAAAGGGACCCTTAAGCCCATCCACCCCCTGTACTGGCAGGGACAGCTCCCACTGTCCCAGGCTGCTCCCAGCCTGGCCTTGGGCACTGCCAGGGATCCAGGGGCAGCCACAGTTGGGCCAGGGAAGGATTTCTGCTTTGTCTCTCATCTAAACATCAGCTCAGGATGAGCTCAATCCCAGTAAGGCACTCAGG
The DNA here is from genome assembly GCA_013396955.1 of Regulus satrapa. Taxonomy (NCBI): domain Eukaryota; kingdom Metazoa; phylum Chordata; class Aves; order Passeriformes; family Regulidae; genus Regulus; species Regulus satrapa. The sequence continues at coordinate 569,484 of VWZN01006333.1, read as the reverse complement.
GAACTCAAGCCCCACAGAAGGATTCACTGCTGGGAATTCCAGCAGGAACCTTCCCATCAACCCAGCCAGGTAGTCTTGAGCCCACATTGAGCAAACCCACAATATTTCCATGTTAGAGAGCAACAAATTACCTGGAAATCACATTTATCCACCAGTTCTTGCTTCCTCGTGGCATCACATCCCTTCCACCACCACCTGGAGCAGCAATCTACACCTGACCATGCCCAACAGCAGGACATAAAAGGCCTTTCTCACCTCCAAACCTCCAGGCAGTGCAGAATTTACAGCCCTAGCAAACATGAATCAGGTGTGGGAAGAGCCTGTGAGGATCTGAAATCACACCAAGCCTGACATTCAGCACAGCAGGAGCTGCTGGACACACAAATCACTGGCTGGAGAGCAGAGCATGAGGGGGGAATCTCCAGAATCAACAGCAGAGGCTCAGGTGTGCAAACAGCACTGGGGGCACAAGGACAGGGATCTGGCACTGCTCTGGCTGCTGGGTGCTTATTTCCTGGCATTCCAAGCACGTGTGGGATGAGGATGGAGGGACTCAACCAGGTGTTCTGCTGTTGGGACTGTCCCTGTGACATCTCCTCTGCTGAGCTCACTGCCAGGGAGTGCTAAAGGAAGAAAAGCAGCGATTTCCCCTGAGCAGCAAAACCAGGGATTTGGAGCAGCACGGAACCAAACAGAAAAAAAACACCAAGGAAAACAATGCAGCTTCTCCTTTCTTATCCTGTATTTACTTTCAAGCTTCTGGGGTTTAGGATGGATCCTGACCCTGGCACAGGGGACAAACACGCTGGCATCAGCAAGGTCACCCCTGGCAGCTCCAGCCAGTCCCTACCCTCCCAGCTGTACCAAGCACAAACAAATCGTCCTGTGCCTCTTCCTGTGCCTGCCTTGACATCCTGTGCCCCAGAGCCCTGCCCCTCTTGCTGATGAAGCCACCAACATTCCTGGGACACAGCTGGGAATCCAGCCAGGGCAGTGGGCAGAGGTGCCAGCCCAGAGGAGCATCCTGCACTCTGGGGTTCTGCAGGCAGCTTCCAGCAGCATCTCTGCAGCCTGAAAAGTGCTCTGCCATCTCCAGGATGCTCCTGCAGCTCTCTGTCCCATGCCCCAGTGATCCCCTCTTGGCCCAGGGTCCCTTTCCCTGCTGAGGACCTGGGAGAGATTAAACCTTGTATTGACCCAAACCTCCCAGTGCAGCATTTTCAACCTGTGACACGAAGGGAAACGGGAGCCTGCAGTGCTCAGGACAGCTCAGCAGTGGCTGCACTACCCCTAAAAGTGTCTTGGGCTACAGAGGGAACTCTGGTGACCTCAGTGCCACTTGAGGGACAGGATGGTGTCTGTCCCAGCTCTCTGCACCACACTGTCCCCAGCTCCACCTGCCAGCCTGGACAGATGTAAGTGACTTTATGGGACCACTGAGCAAAGCTAAGGCTTAACCCTGAACAGCCAAGGGCTGAGAGAAGGGAAATCACAGAGTCACAGAACCCTTTGGGGGTAAAGACCTGTAGGATCAGGGAGTCCAAGAAATGTCTCATTGCACAAAGAGAAGATCAGAGCAGATCACCCCTCCTGCTCAGCAGCCCAGCACCAGTCCAGGGGACTGAGAGGACATTTCAGAGTTTAACATGCATCAGATCTCAACTGACAAAAGGAATAGGAAAGAACTGACCCTGAGAGCCCATGAGATTGTGCTGGAGGAAGCAGTGATTGGATGTCATTGCAGGGAATTGGGTCATTTAGAGGGAAAAGCACCAGAAAAGAAACTGTGACTGAAGTAAAATGATCCAGCCTGAGGAGTCGGAGTGTCAAACATGCCCCATTTCTGCCTGGCACAGAGATACATCCAATTGCTCCCTTCCCAACTTATTCCAGGGGTGAACATACACAATGCTAACCCTACAGATTCCCTCCAGGACCAGCTGTGGTCAGAGAAGGAACAGGCTGGAGGAGCTCGGGGGCGATGTGCGTGCATGTAGTAGGGTGAGAGAGCTGCAGAACTCCCTTCTCAAGAGCTCTGCAGCCAACTCAGCCCAGTGCAGCTTCAGAAGGGCCCAGCCCAAGTCCAGAGCATCCCTCAGGGTTCCTGTGTGAGCGTGGATGCAGCCAAGGCCACTGAGCCAGCCTGCTGATTATTGATGCCTAGTGATTTTTGTCTTTTTTATTTTTGATTCTCTGTATTCTTTACACATATATTTGGAGCTCTGTAGCCTGTTGTTGCATTCCTACTTAGTTTTCTCAGTACTTTGCCCTGCCCTGAAAGGCAGAAAGACAAAATATAATCCAAAGCCCCTATCCCATCTTGGATCTCCCTGGGAACCAAGGCCAAAACCAGCTCTTTGGGACACATTTTTATCAGCAAAGTTCACTTCCACCTGAGCGGGGAGGATTTAGAAGGGGCTTGAACAGGGGGGAATTGCATCACCACTTGTGCTCCTAATTGGTGACTGTTGCCAATTATGCTAATTTGCTAAACATAATAAAAACCGTGTTCACCCCACGGGAGGGATTTGCGGATGCTTCCCATATTTGCCTCCAATAAAGAGCAGCTTTTGTATCACCTCCTGCACTGACATTATCTCAGAGTGTTTCATTTGTAGGTTCTTAGGGCATCACTACCCCGAGGGTGATCCCGCTGGGGAAGCCCCCACCCTGGGAATGCCAGTGCTGCAGGAGGAGCCAGCACAGCCCAGCTGAGAGCTGCCCTGTCCAATCCTGCCCTGCAGGCAGCCCCTCCTGCTCTGCACCAAACCCAGGGGCTTCGGATGAGGGAGGCAGGAGGAGGCCACAGAGCCAGGATCTTGCATGGAAAACTCTCCAGGCAGGTGGGATGCCTTGGAGGGGCTGCCTAGAACAGAGCCTAGACCAGCTTAAGAGAATAAAGTGGGGGTTTGTTAAAGGCCTTCAATAGCTACCCCTTGGGCAGTCCAAGCCTCCCAGAGGAGGAGTGTCCACCATGAGTTTTTCAGACAGGTCAGTTTGGTCTATTGACATATCAGGGGTTAATTCTCCTGTTAATTACAGCTTCAGGTAATGAAGTAATTTACCCTCAGTTTGCTCCCCTCCATCCCCAATTCACTTTTGTTTTTACTTTTCGGGGCCTGAGGCTGTAGGGTGTCCCTGGACCTCAGGCCCAGAGGAATTGTTTTGTCTGACCAAAATGTGGAGATAGTTAACTACACTCTATATGGAGTTTAGAGCTATGCACTAATGCAGTATGGGATCTGAAAAATATAAAAGCTAAAACCTTAAAGCATCTGGTGAGAGGGACTTTCTGATGAGGAGGCTGCGGGAGCTGATTCGTCCGGAGAAGAGAGGACTGAGAGAGGATCCCATCAATCCATATCAATAACTCCAAGGGGTATCAGAGGACGGTGCCAGAGACTTTTCAGTGGCAGGATAAGAAGCAATAGCCATAAATTAAAACACACTTTGACATTTGAGCAAGAAATTCTTTCCATGGAGGCTGACAGAGCTCTGGAACAGCTGCCCAGGGGTAGTGTGGAGTTTCCCTTCTGGAGATATCTCCAACCCACCTGGACACGTTCCTGTGTCACCTCCCACCCTCTCTGGGATCACTCTCACCTTCAAGCCAGTGCTCTCTGCCTCGGAGCCCTTGTCCACACCTGTGATGTAGATGCCCAGGGAATATTCTGCCCCTCCTCGGATCATGAGGCCCAGGGATTTCCCTTCATTCAGGACCAGATTCACCTGCAGAGGAACAGGAAGAGACATTTATGTGCTGTCAAAGTGCTGCCCAAAGCAGAGGTGGGACACAGCCACAGCCTGGGCTGGACAGCAGCTCCTGTGGGATTGAGGAGGCACTGGGAACACCAGGAGGAAAAGCTCTGGAGGCTAGAGGTTCAGCCACATGAAGGGCAGCCCATGTGGGTGGATTTTCAGCCACAAATCAGCTAATCCACAGCACCTTTCCACTCTTGCCTTTCACTGCAAGATGCATCCCTGGGGTAGAGACCGAGCTGAGAGCAACCCCCAAAGCCCCATGAGCACCAATGGCTGCGAATTCCCCCTCTGGCATTCCTGCCCTGTGCAAACAGAGCCATGATCTCCCTCCACCCAGGCTGGGGAGGAGCCCAGCTCCAGCCCTCTGCCCTTCCCTGTCAGTGCTGACTGTGCAGGGCCACTCCAGGCACTTCCCACAGGACAAACCCCACCGGGGCTCCTCCTGCCTGATTAGTATCTCCAATTAACAACGCCAGCACAGACTGTCCACAGATCCAGCAGGTATTGCAGAAGACATTTCCCATTCCCCACGACCTGCCTGGCAGCACCTGGACAGATGTTTTCCCACCAAACTCTGATTTGCAAAGCCAGCTCCCGTCTGCCTCCAGCCACCCTCTGCTCCTCACAGGGCCTGACAATATCTGGGTGTTCAGGGGGGAATTTGGAGTGCATGAGCAATCCTGTGCTCAGCTCCCTTGAGGACTCTGCATTTAAAATGGCCTTTGTTCACTCGCTGCATGACACTTTCTAAATTAATAACTCCAGGGTTATTTTTTTGCCTTGCTCCCAAGTTTTGAGTCACTTCTGCAGAAAAGCAGACAGCAGGAATAAAAACAAATGAGAAAAGCCAAAATGTGTTTCACACTGATAGAAACAACCAGAAACAAGCTGTTTGTCAAGGGCTTTTATATTTAAACCTCTTCACTGCAGTCCAACCAAAATCTTGCACATTTACCTGGATGGAAAAAATAATTCCCAGCTTCAAGTCAGTAATTAATCCATCTTTCTAGAGGACACAGCGTCACAGGGGGAATTCAGGCCAGTCTTAGAGTGCCTAAAATGCATTTTGAAAACCCATTTTCTATCTTGGTAGAAACACAGAAACCAGCATCAGGAAACAAATCCACCTAAGGCTCCAAATTTTGGATTTAGAGAAATGAATGCAAAGCTGGAATGAGAAGTGTAAGACACCAGCATCCTTTGAGAAACCTGACATTCCCTGGGTTTCCTTTCCCTGCTTTAAAGGGCAGAAAGTGCTGGAAAGAATTTTGGCATTGAAGGATTATAAAGGAATTACAGAGACCTTCACGCTTCAGGCTGGAGAGAGCTGGGCACTGAACCCACCCAAAGGAGCCTGTCACATCCAAGGGCAGTTTGTTTTTTTCTTCACAGGACTGTCTTCACTCGCTCTGGACCACAGAACACTTTGCTGAATGTTTTTGAAGATTAGGAAAACATTCAACTTTTCTGAAGGGCTGTTATCTCCCAGTCTGTCTGATGGTGTTTGGGGTTTCCTTGCTGTAAGTTTTCCACCCCACCCTGGCTGTGCCACTCAAAAAAATTCCCCAGTTTGGGAAAAAATACAAGTAGGAGAAATGCAGCAAAGTGCCTGGAATCACAGATTAGAGTGGCAATGACAGAATTCCCCCTCTAAGTCCCGGAATGACATTTATATGTGCTGGGGTTAGCACGAGGAGGGGCAGCTCCTTGTGCAGACATTTCCATTTCCCTTTAACACTATCCTGGTAAGCTGAGAAGCTGCTCCCCCCACATGGGGAGAGCATCAGATGGAGTAAGAGATACCCCCTGTGCTCTGCTCCTGAGGTGCTGCCACATGAGCTGCTCTGTTCACCCCTGCACCGGGCAAAGCTGCACTTCCAGGGGCAGGAAAGCCACGGGTGCAGAAATCCTGGAGCCACTAAAACCAGCAAACCTGAGCTGTGCGGAAAAACCTCAGCGCCCCTGGAAAACACATCGTGCTGGCAGCCCAGAAAGTTGGGCTGCTGAGGGCTTAATTGCATCTCTTAATCAGCTAATAGCTAGGGCTGCCTGAATGAAGGCTGCAGCAGGAACTGCTGGGAAGAGCTGGCACAGAGCAGGGAGGGGCAGGGAGCAGCTCCTGGGCCCTGCGGATTTGGGGAACGGCTGGGGAAGGCAGTGAGGGCTGGGGGATGAGGTGATGCCTTCTGGGGCTACCTAAAAACAGAGGGCAGGCAGAATTTAGGGAATAAAAAGCAGTTCTATTTCTCGAAGGGCCTTCAGGTACATTTAGGGCAGACAAAGCCCCCCAGGGGCTAGACCCGAAATGGACAATGGGTCACGGGTTTCACACTTTGATAAGTTTGGTCCATTTGCATTTTGGGGGTTAATCTCCCAATTTCAGCTCCAGGTAATTAAGTCATTCACCCCCAGTTTGCTCCCCCAACTCACTTTTGTTTCCATCTCTGGGGCCCTGAGGCAGGGAGGGGTCCTTGATTCCTGGAGAGGAATTGCTGTGTCTGCCCCAAATGGGACAGCAGCAGCTCCCACTGCACACGGAGCTCAGAGTTACACACTAAAGAACTGCAGGATTACAAATAGATGAAAAACATAAAAGCTGAAATCCGAAGACATCAAAGGTGCAATAGAGGGATAAGCTGATTGCCAGGAGGAAGCAAAGGCTGAGCCACTCCATGCCAAGGGCTCAGGGATCACAGGGGACAGTTTGCACTCTCCTTCCCAAGGGTCTCTGTCCCCAGCGAGGGGCACAGCACAGGGGTGGTGACAGCAGCGGTGGCCCTGCTGGCTGTCCCAGCACTGTCACACTCCTGCCAGCCTGGCCCCACAGCCCCCACACGGCTCTGGGGTGACACTGAAGCACAAGGGCAGTGTCCAAGGAGGGAGCTAAACCTGTGCCCAGGCTGAGGTTCCCAGTGGTGATCCAGGGCCCCTCTGGGAACACAGCATTCCCTGGGCCAAGCCCTTCTGCTCAGGCTGGCACACATGTGATTAACACTCCAGTGCCAAGGCTCGGCCCAAAGAGTTCCATTTAGACTGGAACTTCTGGTTCCATTTTGGTTCCATTTCCACTTTATGCTTCTACTCCCCTGGCCCTGGCAGGAGCTTCCTCAGGGTGAGAAGCTGTAACACTCCTCAGGGAGAGCTGAGATCACTCTGAGCTTCTCAATCCAGACTGTCCTGACACCATCCTGAACCAGGCAGCTGTTCCGTGGGGGAAAATGAGGACACCCACATAATAGACTGGTTTGGGTTGGAAAGGACTTTAAAGCCCATCCAGTGCCACCCCTGCCATAGCAGGGACCCCTCCCACTGTCCCAGGCTGCTCCAGCCCCGGGGTCCAGCCTGGCCTTGGGCACTGCCAGGGATCCAGGGGCAGCCACAGCTGCTCTGGGCACCCTGGGCCAGGGCCTGCCCACCCTGCCAGGAACAATTCCTGTATCCCAATATCCCAGCCAGCCCTGCCCTCTGGCACTGGGAGCCATTCCCTGTGTGCTGTCCCTCATCCCTTGTCCCCAGCCCCTCACAAGCTCTCCTGGAGCCCCTTTAGGTCCTGGAGGCACAGTAACATCCAGACAAGGTCATTCCCACAGCACTCTCAGTGCCCTGTGCCATTCCCAGGCTGTGCTCAGCCCCAGGCGACTCCTGCGTGCATCAGAAACATTTGGCAGTCCAAGGTCACAGTTTTAATTTCTGTTTCAATGCCAAAACATCTGCCATCTCCTGTAGCAGGAAATGAAGGAAAGAACCACCATCATCAGCGAGGCTCTGAGCTGATTCCTGCACAGGATTTCTTCTGTCCGCCTTTATGGAATTACCTGTTGACAGATTCAATTCTGCCATTAGAAAAAGGCCTTTCAGACAGGAATTAGCCTGCCCCAGGGCACTCAGCACGCAGCTGTGTGGCTGAGGAGGTTTCAGCCATGCTGGCAGCCATTTCCAGGCCATTACCGCTGCCACACCACACAAACAGCGCCTCGGGAGGCCGGCGGGGCTCGTCCTCCCCTGCTTCCCAAGGAAACCCCACAGGCTGTGTCTAGACACGCTGCACACAGCCCGTGTGGGGAGGCAGGGCTGGCTCCCAGCCTTGGCCTGAGCCCTGGGAGCAGCTGGGGGGCCAGGGCCAGCAGAGCTGTCCCCACACCAGCCCCTGCCCAGGGCGGCTCCCTGAGGCCACCCCGGGGCTGGGGCTGCCCCCAGAAGCCAGCACGGGGGACAGGGAGCAGCTCCAGGGCTGAGGTGGCCCAGGGTGACCAAAGCAAGGCCATGCCCATGCCAAGCCTCAGTCCAGCTCCTGCTGGGCCCAATGCTGCTCCCCGCGGGGCAGGGCTTGGCTCACACACCAGCTGCCACTTCTGGGTGCTTCCTCTCCTTCAGGTGCCTGAAATGACCAGGAGGTGGAAGGGCTGCCCCTCAGAGTGGGCTGGGGTGTGACACAAAGGGCATTTTTGGGGAAGTCTGCTTGGACAGAGGTACAGAATGCCCGAGGCAGAAGGATGACCCCTGGAAACACTGAAGGCCAGGCTGGATGTGGCTCAGGGCAACCTGCTGTAGCTGAAGATGCCCCTGCTCACTGTAGGGGGGTGGATTAGATGGGATTTAAAGGTCCTTTCCACCCCAGTAACTCCATGATTTCATGAAATCATGAATCCCCAGGACACAGGTGCACCAGTGGCTTACAGCCCATATTCCAGTCCCACAGGGAACTAAACCAGCCCCCCACAAGCCTGCATGTCCTTAAAGCTGTAAACAAAATCAAAGCCCAGCAAGGTCAGAGCAAGCAAACAGTGAGAGACGTGGGCAGCTGGATCATTCACACTGCAAATGTCATTACAAACTAATAGCAAGAAATCCTTCCTTCCCTCTTCTGCATCTCTTATCCTTCATGCTCAAGTAGTCACCAACAGCGTCTCAAACATTCAAGACACGCATTATTCGCACAGGTATTTTATTTTTTTTAATAATAATTACTGCTACTTTTGGTTCCAGAACTGCCTGAAGCCGAGGAGATGCTCACATTCTCTTTATTATGTTTTCTTTCTTCTGCTGCACCAAAAGCTTGCAGGAATAAGCAGCTCCCCTGGCAATAAGCACATTAAGGCACCAATTCAGCTGATGGAATGGTGCCTCTCAGAGAACTCTCAGCCCAGCACTGCTAGAGTGCTTTGCACACTTCATCTTCCTCCCAGCTCAGCAGCACCTCCGAGTTTTTGCTGTCTGAGGCTTCCCAAAGTGCTTTTAATGAAATAAGCTGTCAATCCCAGAAGTCCATCAATGACAATTCACGGCACAAATGGCTCTTGCTGCTGCTGTGACAAATCCAGAGGATTCTAAGCCTGGACAGACGATAAAAATCCAAGTGCTCTGAAGCAGAAGGTGAGCCCGGGAAGCAGGTCCCAGCTTTCCAGCAGGCAGTGACATCCTGGCATGGGGCTGGGGGCTGTCACCTGCTGCTCTGTCTGGCCTGGCTCCAGCAACATTTCCCAGAGCTTTGCTCTATTGCAAACCCTTCCTCTCACACTGCCTGACCACTGGTGACTCTGCAGGCACAGGGCTCTGAAGAGAGCCTGGATTCACCAATTAGAGCTACAGGCAAACAGTCAATTTGGGAAATACAGCACCTGCCACACAGCACAGCCATGGGAAACATGGATCTGTAACACCTTGAACAATCACAGGCTGAACGTGGCAGCAGCTCCTTCAGCCCAACATTCCCTTGATCCTCACCTCCCTTCTCCAGTGCCATCACTCGTTGCAGGTGAGGTCTACACCAAAAACCTGGCCCAGATCTCAGCACCCCCTCTGCTCACCCAGAACAGCCTCTGACCTGAGCCGAGGGCAGGCTGGATTCTGCCTGGAAGAGGATGGGGAAAGCCAAGCCAGCTGCTGAATCCCAATCCCCACATCCCTTCGGTGTCCATGGGAAAAGGTGAGCAAAGCCAGCGGCCAGGAACGCTGCCCTTGGAGCTGAACCTCACTGCCCAAAGCCACCCCAGGCCAGACAGAGCCCCCTGGGATGATGCCACAGATCTCTGGATGCACCAGTGACACCGTCACACACCTCACAGTGGTGCTTTCCAATTCAAGCCTTTGGATAACAAATCCTCCTGCCTAGGGATAGTCAACTCCTTAAACTCGGTGGCAAACCCATCCTTCCAGGCATGCAGATGTGCTGGAGAGCAGACAGGGGTGTTTCCATTGCCTGAAGAATGCCAGATGCCTCCAGCAGCCTTGGATTTAACCTTGGGAAAGCTGGAAATGTCCCTCTGACTCCAGAGGGGTTGCAGTCATGCTGAGCTGTGGCGGTGGATTCGCTCCAGCCTCCTGCTGCAGGGCTGGAGCTGCTCTGCTGTGCTTCCCCTAACCCTGCCTGTTTGAAAGCTTTTGGCACAGTCATTCCAGGACATTCAGATCGATTAGAAATAGGAGAGAGTGGGATAAAAAAAACCAAACAACTAATTCTCCCCTCGGAATGTAAATTCACCCACAAATCAAACAGGCCTCGGTGCCTGTCAGTTCTGGTTGACTGGGCTGAATTAACCAGGGGTGTGTTGCATTTATTTGCATTTTTGTTAACAGAATAACCCCACTTTCAGCAGTTAATTATAGATCTGTAGCTACCCATAAACCTCCACATACGAATAAAACGGGAGAGAACTGGAGGCACGTTGTTCCCCTGTTCTGGGACATGTTTTCACCCCTCCATGGTACTCAGTAATTCAGGCCACAGCGACTCAGCTCACCCATGCCCTGCAGCCTGTGTGCAGGAAATGTCACAGCAAATAACCCCTGTCCAACCCCAGCCAGGGCAGGCTCTGCTCGCCACCAGCAGCCTTGGATTGGGGGAATTGCTTCCACCTCCAGCTGGCACAGCAAGGCTCCTCTGGGTATGGAGGTGTCTGGGCAGCCTTGAGCATTTCAAGGTGGTAGCAGCCAGTAATTTTCTTTTTTTTTCTGCTCTTACAGACGGGAAATCAGGAGTGGAAGCTGCTGCAAAATGCATTCCAATCCTTGTGCACTTAAAGCAGTGACCAATGTCCCTGCTGGCGTGTCACCACGGAGTGGGGCCAGGAGAAGGTTGAACACTCCCTCCTCTCTATCCCATCTCCTTCCCTGAGAGTTTCAAATGTTTCCTGCAGCTGTCTGGACTCTTCTCAGGTTGACAGAGGGGGCCCCCAGTCCTGGGGTCAGTGTGATCTTCTGCTGGAGAGACCCAGAGGAGGCACCAGGGGATCAGAGGGATGGACAGCTCTGCTGGGAGGAAAGGCTGGGCAGCTGGGAGAAGAAGCTTTGGGGTGACCTCAGTGTGGCCTGAAGGGCCAGGAAAGACAGAGAGAGACTCTGTCCAAGGGCCTGGAGTGCCAGGACAAGGGGCAATGGCTTCCACTGCCAGAGGGCAGGGCTGGGTGGGATATTGGGATCCAGGAATTGTTCCCTGGCAGGGTGGGCAGGCCCTGGCCCAGGGTGCCCAGAGCAGCTGTGGCTGCCCCTGGATCCCTGGCAGTGCCCGAGGCCAGGCTGGACACGGGGGCTGGAGCAGCCTGGGACAGGGGGAGGGGTCCCTGCCATGGCAGGGGGAGGATGGATGAGCTTTTATCTCCTTTCCAACCCAAACCAGTCTGGGATTCTCTGGAGAAGCCAAAGGGCTGCCTGACTGTGTGGAGCAGCACTGAGGAGTGGAAGGACACAAGCTCAGATTTTGGAAGAGCCCATCCTCACTCCTGGGCAAAGGTGCACACACCAGGATGAGCAGGAGCACACCTGGGGCTGACACCCCTTCCCAGGGCTCTGCAAGCAGCCAGGACCACACGAGGCTGAGGCAGAGGACACTCAGCTCCAGGTTTCTGAACACTTCATGTCCACACAGAGCCAGGGCTGAAGGGATGATGTGCACAGAAACAACTGCCCACAGCTGCCCACAGCTGCTGCTACTCTGTCAAGGTGACACTGGGTGGCAGGGGGTGGGGGGCACCAGCCAGCAGAGCCTGATTTTCTCCTCTCCTTAAAATAAAAATAATAGGCCCTTCTCCCTTGTGGCCCACATGAATATTTCATCAGCAAACTGCCTCATGCTGTATTAGATTTTTCTCTCCCTCTGGCTGAGATGGGAAGCTCACAGACCCTTCCACAGCGTTTCCAGGAGCTGAGGACATTTTGGGCACAGACAGAGCAATATCAGGATAAAAGGATGGAAATAGTCAGGGCTCCAAACAATTCTGTGTCTTTGGGAAGTGTCTGTGTCTTTGGGAAGGCAGTGCTGACTCCCAGGACAGTGCTGTGATATTCCATGGGTGGCATTGAGGAAACACCATGTCCTGCTTGCATAGGATGAGGTTCCCTGTCCATCTGTCCCTTCAGCTGTGCCGCACTGCACGGGCACCTGAGCACTGTGACAGCTCTGCAGGCCACGGGAGGGTGAGGGAGAGGAGACATCAAATCCCTGAGATCAAATACTGCAGCTCAAACACCCTGTGCTGGCTTCCCTTACACCAAGGGCTGTTTAAAGGAGGGCACAGCGAGAGAGCAGGGCTGGACATTCGATGTGCTGATGGTTTCCTTCTGTCAGAGGCCAGGGATCCAGGCCCAGCACTAGCCACACTCCTGGTGTCCCTACAGAAGCCACTGCCTTCCCTTTTTCCCTCACCAGGGTTTTCACTCAGACCCCTCCTGCCTCAGGCTGTCTCTCCCCGGGGAAGGAAAATAATCTGGTTTATTTCAGAGCATTTGTAGAAAAATAATCCGGGGAGGGGGGGAGAGGTGGAGGTGATATTTTTTTCACTAAGACAGAACTGCCAAGAGACCCAAGAAAGCCTCATGGGAACATCTGAGGAAAGATCTGAACTGCAGGAGGCAGGGCAGGAATGCACTCTGACACCCAGCCCTCCACATCCACAGGTGACACAGCCTGGAAAAGACATTAAGGCTCATCCAGTGCCAGCCCTGCCATGGCAGGGATCCCTCCCACTGTCCCAGGCTGCTCCAGCCCCAGTGTCCAGCCTGGCCTTGGGCACTGCCAGGGATCCAGGGGCAGCCACAGCTGCTCTGGGAATTCCATTCAACCCCTGCCCACCCTGCCAGGGAACAATTCCTGTATCCCAATATCCCAGCCAGCCCTGCCCTCTGGCACTGGGAGCCATTCCCTGTGCCTGTGCCTCCATCCCTTGTCCCCAGTCCCTCTCCAGCTCTCCTGGAGCCCCTTTGGGCCCTGCCAGGGGCTCTGAGCTCTCCCAGAGCTCTCCTGTCCCCAGGCAGGACATGGATGCCAGTCCCTCAATGTCCAGGCAAACAAGCTCCTGTTAAGAAAAGCCTTAAACACCCTCTCCTGGTTTGGTGGCTGCTCCTGGCAGGACCTTCCCAGTCAGAGCAGACTGGGCAATTCCTCCAGTCCAGCCCAGCTCCTCCCCGTGTCAGACAGGGACAAAGCCAACCCATCCCGTCCTACAGCACTCCTGGGGGCAGCCAGGGCCACAAGGAAGAAAACCAGGGTGCTAAAGGAGAGCCAGGCCAGTGCAGTGGAGAATGCCACAGGTAACAAGCCCAAGGGGGAGCAAAGAGGGCTGAGACCTGCAAGGGAAGCGCCCCCCAGGGCCTTTGCTCACCTTCTTCTCGTCGCCCTCCTGCAGGAGCTGGAGGTGGCTCCTCTTCTCGCTGTCCCTGCGCAGGGAGCTGTGCTGGTGGTGGGGCAGCCCCGAGGGGGGGGACACGCTGCGGCCCTGCGGGTCCACCCAGGTGTAGATGTGGTTGGTGACGTAGCCCCCCGGGATGCGCCCCACCGAGTGCACCGACAGGTTCAGCTTCTTGCAGCCCTTCAGCACCTGCGGGACAAGCCAAGCACGAGGGGTTAGCGCCCACAGGGGCGGGCACAGCGTCGCACTTCTGGAGGCCTAAAGAGCTCCAGCTCCTCCGTAGCCACCGAGTGAATGAGGGAGCTGCATGAAAAGCTGGTGGGAAAAGCTGGGATGCTTCTGTTCCCTCCTGGCTGCAACAGAGTTAAGGCAAAGCTGCTGCTGCTGAGAAAACCTTTTCCATCAGCCAGAGAAAGAGCAGGGTGAAGCAAAGCGGGGAGGTGAGGTGGGCAGAGCCTCGCCCAGGATGGGCTGAATGTGGGACTGAGCAGCTCCTGCAGCTCTGGAGAGGAGTCAGAGCAGGACAGGGAGCAGTGCTGGGGGAGAGCAGCACTGATCCTTGGCCAAAGTCCTTTCCAGCTCTCCCAGAGCCCCTTTAGGAGCACTGGAAAGTGCTCCAGGACAACCCTGGAGCCTTCTCCCCTCCAGGCTGAACACGGATGTCAATGACTGTGCTGGCAGCAAACACAACCAGTGTAGGAAAAGACTCAGCCCCAGCTCTGTCCCCACAACTCCAACCTCTGCCATTGGAAAAGCTCCTGATGCCCTCAGGGAACATTGACAGCACTCCCAGAAATTCAGCCACTGAGTTACCACTGCCTTCCCCAGCACAAGCAGTCAATTACTGAGTGGAATAATTACTAAATACATACACACACTTAAACCAGCATCCACAGAGACGACCTTGGGGGCCAGAGGAGGTGATTTGCAATCCTTCCTCTGCCCCTCCAGCTTCCACTGTGAGAAGCTGACACAGGAAACTTCATTTAACACAGAGGAGTTCCCCCTGGGGACAGCTGTAAGTGCTGATCCCTCCAGAGGCCCCAGGAACATCAGCACTGCAGATCTGCTCTCAGAAAGGAGGTGTTGGGGGTTTTTTCCCCATGTATACATAATTTTGGTGAGTTGCTCCTGCAAGGTCTCCTGTCCCCACTGAGCAGAGAAGCTGCTGAGCACAGCTTGTGGCTGGGAAGAACTAAAACCAGCAGCTCCTCAGTAAAGGGTAAAATGGTCAGTAAGGGGCTGGCTGGATCCCAGCCCTGACCTGGCAGCGCTCCTGTCCCTCCCTGCCAGAGCCACAGAGAATCCAGCTCAAACCCCAGCTCAGCATCTCCATCACACAGAGCAGCTTGGCTGCCAACCCATCACACGCTCCCAAGGTCACCATGTGAGTCCTGCAAACCCAACAGCCCCATCGGGACACCCGCAGAGCGCTGCAGCCCCTGGGCTGCTCCCCAGCCCCACACACATCCCTGCTGGGATCCCCACAGCCAGGCCCTCGGAGCACAGACCATGCTCTGTCCTGCCCAGGTTTCTCTGGGATGATGGAGCAGGTTCTGAGCTCTCTGCCCACTCCAGGGGACCACTCTGCCACGGGCACCGTGGCTGTGCCAGGCTTCAGGGCACAGAGCAGCTTCCTGATCCAAAGCTGCCATCCAGCCAGGGCCAGGATGGGCTGAGCTCCACAGAAATCAATGAGCTGGGGGTGGAAGGGGCCCTGCTCACCTACCCCAGAGCTACTGGAGCAAGGGATTCCTGTCAGGTCGGGTACAGGACCCTCTGAAATCTTCTTTGTTCATCCAAACTGGAGCCATCTCTATAAAACCTCTTTTGAGTCTGCATAACATCTCTGTACCCCTGTACCTGTGCCCAGTTTTGGGCTCCTCAAAGGAAGAACTGCAGCGTGTCCAGGGCAGGGAATGGAGCTGGGAAGGGGCTGGAGCCCCAGGACAGGCTGAGGGAGCTGGGCAGGGGCTCAGCCTGGAGCAGAGGAGGCTCAGGGGGCCCTGGTGGCTCTGCACAGCTCCTGCCAGGAGGGGACAGCCGGGGGGGTCAGGCTGTGCTCCAGGGAACAGGGACAGGAGGAGAGGGAATGGCTCAGGCTGGGCCGGGGAGGGTTTGAGAGGGTACCAGGAAGAATTTCCTCATGGAAAGGGTGATGAAACATAGGAAGGGGCTGCCCAGGGAGCAGAATCCCCATCCCTAGAGGTGTCCAAGGAAAGATCGGACATGGGACAGGGATCCCCCCTCTTCCTCCTCAGAGAATCCATCCTGGCAGGGAGAAGGAGCACAGGAACCCCTTTGGGGTTTGCACCACACAGGAAAGGCTCGGGGCACAGGAGGAGGGGCCAGGCACAGGCAGGAGCTCACGCTGGGCACTGTGGCGTGTCACAGCTGCCCTGGGGACAGGGCAGAGGTGGCTGAGGAAGCCTGGCAGAGCCACTTAGCCTCAGCCAAATGTCATCCCCTGGCAGGGCAGGCACAGCAGCAGAGCTGCTCTCTGGAGGCACGGGGAAGTCAGCAGGCATGAGAGGCCAGAGATCTACACGGGGATTTTTATGTCCCCCTGCAGCTCCCGTGACAGGGCCGCCAGGAGCAGGGATCTGCGGCTCAGGGAGATGTTTTATGCATGCAGGTGACAGCAGAGAGCCCCAGGGGAGGCCAGCAGCTGCACAGCTGGAGGCAGCAGGAGGGCCAGCATTCCCCGGCCACCTCTATCCAAGAGGGGACACGGGAGTGAAGAGAAGCTGGCAGTGCCCAGCAGGACATTGCTGGTGACAGTGTGTCTCAGAGGGGCAGCAGGCTGGTGACACTCTGGGCAGTCCTTTGCACATTCACCCAGGTCTCTCCTGTACCCAGTGAGAAGCAGTTTGCTGCCCAGCAGAGTTCCCTTCCCAAAAAACGAGAGCCCTCCTCCATCAGAGAACCCCTCTCACTTAGAAGCCCTTCAGGACACACCTTTTGGACCAGGTCACCTGCTGACCTGCTCCTTTTGGAGACCCTTTGGGTGTTCACAATTTGGGGAGGATAGTGACACCCACAAAAGATTTTCAAGGGACTTTTAGAGGCACTGTGTAGTAAGGGGGAACGGCTTCACGCTGAGGTAGAATTAGATTGGATATGGGGAAGAAACTCTGTGAGGGCTGCAAACCCCTTCCCCAACCTGGTGACCACTAAAGTCAGTTCTGCTCAAACATCTGAGCTTCCAGGAAGCTTTGTGTCCATCAGGCTCTTAATAACTTAAAGGATCTGGTCTTTAAACTGCAGCTGCCCTGGCTGTGAGGGGAGGTGAGAGGGAAGCAGTTTCCCCCCACTTTCCCTGGGATAACAGCACATGAGCCCCCCTGAAGCACAGCAGGCATGGGGACAGGAGCTGGCACATGTCTCCAAAACCTTTGTGCAGCCACGCTCTGAACCAGACTCAAACCAAGCTCTTGGCACCAGGAGCTGCAGGGTGACGAGGCACCAGGTGAGCCAAGTGGGAGAAGCTTCCCCCGGCATCCAAACCAGGACAGAATCCACCAGCAGCTGCTGCGCTGAGCTCCAGGAGAGCAGAGTTCCATCCATCTCCTTGCATAGGGAGAAATGCTGCACTTCCCCTCTGTTTTGGGCTTTTTCTCCCCCCAGGTTTTACCAAGGCCAGACCTTGGCCCTGTGTGCAGGGAGGGCTCAGAGCAGGGCCCAGGTTCTGCTCCTGGGGCCCAGCAATGGGACAAGAGGAACGGGCAGGAACTGATGCCTGGGAAGTTCCATCTGGACATGAGGAAGAACTCCTCTCCTGAGCAGTGACCGAGCATTTCACCACTGTGCCCTCCTCCCTTGGGAGCTTTATCCTGCTGGTGCCTGTGCCCAGCTGCTGCTCAGGCTTTGAGCACTTCACCGTCCCCACTGCCAGCAAGGTGCCACAGTGCCACCAGGCTGGCACCAGCCCTCCAAAGTCAATTTTGCTGCCAGCCCTGCTTATAAAGCCACCACAGCAAGAGAGAGGGCCAGAACCTGCCCACACAGACAATACAGATCACCCTGTATGTACAGATCATCCTGGGGACAAAAGGAGAAGCTTTTCAGCAGAGCTCTAATCACAGAATTCCAGAATCACTGAGGTTGGAAAAGACCTTCCAAACTTTTGAGTCCACCCTGTGCCTGGTCCCCACCCTGTCCCCAGTCCAGAGCTCTGAGTGTCACTTCCAAGNACTCGCTCCAGCCCCTCAAGGCCCTTCCCAAATTGACAGGCCCAGAACTGGACAGAGGATTTGAGGTGGCCCCATCACAGGGGGCCATTACAAAGGACAGGCTCTGGATGGGAATTCTACAAGGAAAAACATTTCCCTCCCAGACACACAAATTGTCCTGCTGCAGAGACACCTCCAAAGCCACAGCAGAACTCATCCTGCGAGTGTTTGGGAAATCAGTTTATCTGATGGACACACTGAACCTCACCCAGCCACCCTAAATAACAAATTCCATCTCCTTAATGCCCTGCGCACAATCAGACAGTGCAGGCTGCATCTCCATCTCCTTTCTCAAGCCATTCCAGGGATTTGTTGCCTGTTGTTCAGGGCTCCTGGGTTTTGCTCCAGCCTCAGATAAGATTTGGCTTTGCCCCATCTCTGATGTGTTTGAGGACTATGGGGTGGGAGGTTTCGGGCTGGCACCACAGTGTGCAAGCTCACCTGCCAGCAGCCCAGCTTAAAGAAATCATTTATGTGAACCTGGGAATTAGTGCCAAGACCTTTAGCAGTGAAACAGTCACCAACTGCCCAGAAATGTCACCAGAAGCAGCAAGAGCCAGAAGGAGGGGCAGATTGATTCCATGAGGCCCCTGATCCCCTAACAACACTCCATTTAATTATCTGTCAAACCCTCTGAGAGGGAAGGAGATCGTTTAAACTGATCAAAAAAGGAAACACATATCTCGTGCCACAGTTACCTTTAAAAAAACCCCATAAGACCCAAACAGCTCCCAGTACATCGCGTTCCTTCCTAGGATCCAGAGTGGCAGCTGCCACCCTTCTGAAGCCCTGCCAGTTTCACACCACTGGGAGATTTTCTCTCCCACCTTCACCATTTCCCCCTCTCATATCCCCCCCCTCCTCATATTCCCAACTTCCCAACAGCCCTGAGAGGCTGTGTAAAAGCATCTCCAAAAATGCCCCCGGGAGGAGCACAGATGCCAGAAATCATGAAGCAGCAGGACCCTCCTGGTCCCTGCCTGGCCCTGCTCTGGCAGGGACACAGCCCCTGCCTGCTCAGGAAAGGAGCCCCGGGCCACGGGGGGCACATCCCAGCTGGACACGGGAGCACAACCGGGACCTTCCTCCCCTGGGCACGGCCCCAGCTGCTTCTCCTCCCCTCAGCTGGGCAGGAGCAGCCTCGCCAGAGCTGGCTGGCTCTGGGATAAGGGCTCTGGGATAAAGGGTACAGGATAATGGGCACGGGTTAATGGGTCTGGGATAGTGGACATGGGATAACGGGCATGGGATAATGGGCACGGGATAATGGGTGCAAGGATAACAGGCACGGGATAATGGGTATGGGATAACGGCACAGGATAATGGGCACCACTCTGCTGGCCAGCTCCAAAGGTTGGTGTGGAGGTTGTCAATCAGCAAAGCACAGGGAATTTGGCAGCATGACTCCAAAAAGTAAGGCACAGGCTCAGCAATCTAGCTGCAAAGGGAAAGAAATGCTGAGATACCACAGGAGGGAGGCAGAGGGAGCTTTTACAGCACGCTCTGGCACCGTGCAGGGAGCAATTGGCAGAAGTTTGTCCTACCACTGTTTCCTGCTCCATCCCCGGGTGTTCCCGCTGGACTCAGGTGGGTTTAAGCTTGTGGAATCAGATGGACTGATCACAAAACAATCCTGCTGCCACGGGGAAGGAAGCAGCTCCCTGTGGCTGCTGGGGAGGGGAGGGGGCTGCAGGGGCAGGAGCTTTAACAGGAGAGGGATTGAGCCACATCAGCTAAAAGGCTCCTCTGCCGAGATGCGACAGCAGGCACAGGCACCTGCAGCCCCCAAAACGTTGGCTCCAGGGATCAGCTGCAGGCAGGATGGGTAAAAGGCTATGGCAGCTCCCACTGCACACCTGGTTAATGCCAAATTTGCTGGGTGAAGCAAGGAGAGACTGTCCCCTGCCCCACACGGCAGAGGCGCAGTTGCAAATAAGATATTTTGGAAGATGTGTTGCCCAGAGCAGCTGTGTCTGCTCCTGGATCCCTGGAAGTGTCCAAGGCCAAGCTGGACAGGGCTTGGAACAACCTGGGATAGTGGGAGGGGTCCCTGCCATGGAACTGCATGAGCTTTAAAGCTGCTTTTAATCCAGAGCAGTCTGGGATTCCATGGTTTTTTAAATGTAGCCCATCCCCACATTGCCTGACAAAGCACAGGGAGCTGGATACGAGCAGAGGAACAGGGAACGTGGAATGCTCTGAATGGGCAAACAAGGAGGAGAAGGTGACAGAGGCAGAAGGGGAGAGCAGGACACAGAAGGAGGCTGAGGGAAGCACAGATGGAGGGACAGCACAGGTACCAGGGTCCAGGGGTGCAGGGGGGACACGGCCTCCCTGGACAAACAGGAGTGGCAGGAGGCACAGTCCAACCTCTCCCCCCTTCCCAAGGCAAAGGACAGCAGTTGGGCTTTCAAGTAGCTGCACTTATGCAAATCGATGCAAATCGATGTATAATTATGGTGATTGCACACATTTAGCCCCAAGGCATCAGGAAGCCCATGTCCCTTTCACCGGGAAAGGTCAAGTGAAATCTTAGCTCCAGCACCTTCTCCCCAGGCCCTCCAAGGGCTGACACCTCCCCATCACCACTCTGCGGCCTCCCGCCCTCCACACCGGTCCCTGCCCAGCCAGGGCAAACCCGGGACAATTCTAAAAGAGCAGAAAACTCCACATAAGGGTGGAAACAAAGCGGAACCAAAGCTGTTTGGGTGCTTTCAGGGCAAGGGGAGGCATAAGGGAAACGCAGATTAAAGCACTGCCTCCTGCTTCCTTGGGGCTTCCCCTTCTGTTCCACGCCCAGCAATGCTGAAAGGAGAGATGTGAACCACACTGTCTAAACAGCATTAATTCCTTGGTGGAAAAACGTTGGAATAATCAATGTGAGGAAGTGAGGAAGCTGCTGGATGAAGCACCAGGACATGCAGAGCCTGCACAGAGCAGAGCCCCCTCCAGCACTGAGGCAATTCCTGAGCCCAGCAAGAGGCAGCTGGAAGGACCAGAGCTCCTCCAGGGCTCTGCTTCACCTGCACCCACCGAGCACTCGGTGCTGTGACAGGGAGAACTCAGAGCAGCCCGTCAAAAGAGTCAATCACACCAGCAGATGCTTTGTCACTTTAACTGAGAGCATTCAGAGCTGAATAATTCTCCGTGGCATTGAGGAAAGTGTCAAGAAAATCCATCCTCTTCCCTGAGGACAGGAGAACTGGGTGAAGGATATTTTAATTCACCAGTTCTGACGCTTTTGTTTTCTTCCAATGGCCACTAGAAGGAAAAAAAGCTTTTATCCTCCAGGTTATCTTATCAATTTCTCTGCTAAAGCAAAACTGTTTATTTACAAGGAGCCCATTAAATAACATTGATGCTGCAAGAACTCCAGGATGCCCTGACAATGCTAACCCTGATGAACAAGCCAGTCCTGGTGCCAAGTCCTATCATCCCTGCATGATGAGGAGAGGAGAGATTAAGGCCCTCATTCCAATCTTTTGCATCAGTATAAAGTCATTTGATTTCATTAGGGCTGATTGTGATTTGCTGGTGAAATGAAGGGAAACAGATGAGTAAGAAACTTGCCCACTGAGGGAAATCAGTGGCAGAGCAGCAAATGCTAAGCCAGGTGGAGTCCAAACCCACGCTCCCACAGCCCCTGGCTGGGTGTGCAGCTTCACCCCAGCCCAAGCCACAGCAGGAATTCATCTGGAGCTCAGAGGAGCTCACAGAGACAGGGGAGCAGCACCGTGGGCAGCTCCAGGTGAGCTCCAGGGCTCAAACCTGCTCCAGCACAGCTCCAGATCTGCCCCTGGAACTGGGAGCAGCCCCTCCACATCGGTGCTCTGCCACTGCCATCAGCCCTCCCCCTTAGGGAGTGTTAAAAAGGCATTTTAAATGCAGATGCCTCCAAGCCCAAGAGGGACCATTTGCCCTCCTCCTTCTCAGAGGGAGATCCTGGTGCCCCCCTTACACTTTCCACCCTCTCTCTGTGAGTCCAGCTGACTACAGGAGCTGAAATGGAAATTGTCTGCAGGACAGAAGGGCACAGCAGGAGCCCCTGGCATCACACAGCACCTGCCTTTTAAGCTGGGAGTGCTTTTTTTGGGTGCAGTTTTGGGGTTTTTCTTTCTAAGCAAGTCCAGAGATGAAGGAAGCAATTACCACTCTAACTATTGGGGTGGATGGCAGTCACATCCCCCTTTTCCATGCTTCCCAAGCTCCCTTAGGAAGGGGAGAAATTTCAAACCTCTTTCTTTAGTGCTTTCTAAAGGCACAGAGCCAGCAATAAGCACGCAGCAGATGAGGGAACAGGGCTGATACCTCCACAGAATCAGAGATCAGCGGATTCCCTTCACCCCTCAGCCACCCCAGCCTGGCTCTGGCTGTTCATGCACAGCTCCAAGCATTTGGAAGGGCCAAACACAACCAAACCAAGCTGCACCCGTTCCTCTGAGCCCTGCCCACAGTGCCGGGGTGATTAAATAAGCAGTGTCAGGTCATGGAAATCAATTAATTGGACATCACAAGAAATAATGACATGAAATTTGCTTTATTGCAAGCTGGCTGGAAAGACAAATGGCTCTAACTATGTTCCTGAGGCTCAGGGCTGCACACATCTGCTGTCATTTCTCAGAGGTCTTTTAGCAATCCCACACCTGGGGTCCTTTCTTGTGAAATATTACGGTCTCTGAAGAGATTACCTTGTTTGCCAGCATGAAAACCAACAGGAATAGCACATAAAAGGAATTTTACTCTCCTTTTAATTACATTTAAATGCCCACTTGACACTTCCATCAGAGCAGGAGATGGAAAGGCTGGAGGGAGTGAACAGCTCTGCTGGAACAGAGGGATGGAGGTGGCTGGGGATGAGCTCCCCCTTTATCCCAGGCTGGGGTGTGATGTGAGAGCCTGCACAGCGCAGGGAGGGATGGGATCCCCCTGCCCTCCCAGGCAGGGCTGTCACAGGGACTCCCAGTGCCACATCCTGGGCCCCTCTGCCAGGCCAGCCACAGCTCTGCCCCATCCAAGCTTTCCCCAGCCCTCTCCAGCCTCTCTCCACAGATGAAAAACCCAAGAGAGGGCCCTTGAACTACCCCAGTTCCTCCAGAATAAGCTCAATACCAGCCCAGAGACTTTGGCAAAGCCATCACAAAGAACCAAACTCACCAAGCCCAGCACACCCAGATCAGTGGAGTTGTGGCCAAGCTGATCCAGATTTGTCAGCAGGAACAGCAGGGCCAGTGGTAGAAGTGAAGCTCTTTGAGGCTGGCGTAGCTCATTAAGCCAAATGCTAAATCAGGAATTTTTCTACTTTCTCTCATTCCCTCCCTCCCTCCCTCCCTCAATATTATTTTATTCAAAGGACACAGAAACCTACAGCAAAGCAAGAAAAGTAAGGGATGAGGGAAAAAGGAGTGGGAATTTACTGTCAACCCCAGAGCATTGGTGAAACACCTCCCCAGGTAACAGTTTGATGGCCTAAAGCCAAAACCACCTTGATTTTAAGTCCTCTGGATAAAATAAGACAGCTTATCAATACAAACTTTCAGCACAACTGCTAAAATATAGCAGTATGCGCTAAAATATAGCGGCATATGCACCATAAATAGCAAAATAAATATATATATAGCGTATAGACATAATACAATGTCCTAAACAGCAAGGCTGATAAAAGCCAAGTGAGCTCTAAAAATATGGCAGACAACACAAACTTCTCCACTCAGCCCATAATTCAAATGCTGGTGATCTTTTGCTAAAGTGCACTCTTGAATGCTGCAATGATGGAGCTGTAATTGTAATGGAGTCATTTAATTTGGGTTTGGATGGAACAGCCGAGCGTGGAGCAGACAAGGCATAAAACTCCGGTGCTCACATAAAGGTTAAGGAGCTGGTCATTAAGGGAATTGATTTGGAGTGCTGAGGTAATCTTGTGGTTGAAGTCAGAATGCCACTTTTTATCTAATTTATGCTGAAACATCTGCAAACACCACTGCACTGGTCACAGGCCAGCAGGGAGCTCTGAGCTGGGACAGCACGCAGGTCACTTAGCCCAGCGTTGTGGCAGCTCTCATCTGCTCCAGGATTCCCTCTGGGTGCATCACCGAGCGATGCCTGAAAATCCCAGGAGTGAAGAGAAACCGGCAGCACCTCTCCGCTCCTCGAGAGGAGGGATAAGAGCACCTGGGCTGCTCCTGCACGGCCAGACACGCACGGAAAGGCAACAGAGCTACTCCAGCGTGTAAAAGGAACGCAGCGGCTGCTGTGGGAATGCTCGTCCAAGGCTGCACGAGCAAATCCAGACACTGCATTCATTCCCTGCTCTGCCATGGTGCTGTCTCGCTGCCACAGCCACGGCCGGGCACCTCGAGCACCGAGCGGATCCGCGGCTCGGGGAGTTTGTCACGCTCAGCCCGGGGAGAACCGAGTGCTCGGGAGCCTTCCCGAACCTCAGGAACGAGCTCGGAGGACTTCTGTGAGCAGGGCACGCCGTGCCTGTGACGGATAGCAGGGCTGCCCTGGCCAGACAGCTCCTTGCTGCAGGACAGCGCCAGGGAAGCGCGGCAGGAGCCGGAGCATCGCTGGCTGCGCGGGCAGGGACGGAGCTGAGCTTTGATCAGCCCCTCCTCTGGAGCAGCAGGCAGCGTCTGAGACATCAGCTACACAGCCAGGGGCTTGTGTTAACAAAGTCTCTCTCTTCAGCTCTCTCCCCCTCTATTTGGTCCTGAATACAGCATGTGCATGAATTCCAGGACCGAACCCAGCTCTGGTTTATCGCAGAATATTCTGAGCTGGAAGGAGGATCACTGAGTCCAACTCTTAAGTGAACAGCCAATAAAGGGATCCAACCCCCCATCCTGAGGTTATGAGCACCAAGCTCTGACCAACTGAGCTGAGTTTCCCTCTCCACTGAGCCACTGCAGGGCAGACCAAGAGCCACCAGAGAGGAGGGCAGGGCACAGCGAGGTTTGCTGTGCCTCAGGACACCACACCACAGCCAGAGGCCATTGCAGAGCTGCAGTGCACTCAGCCTGAGCCCCAGACCCCAGGTTTCAAGGGGAAGCAGAGAGCATAAAATGAAGCCACCCATCACCACCTCTTGTCCCTGCAGCTCTGACACTCTGAATGGCACCCAAAACAATGGCCTGAGGTATTTGTACCTTAAACCTTCAAATGCTGCCCTTGAGCATCTCTGGAACACGATCTCTTCATTCCCCCCAGCTCCCAAGTGTGGCATCTGAGGGCAAATTAACACTTGGTTCGTTTTAGAATCTCCCAAGGATTGATTAGAGCTGCACTGTAAATCACTCTGCCACTCTTCCCAAGCAAAATGTTTCCACCACCACGACGTGGGTCGTAAGAACCTTCCCGTAAGGTGAAAAGAGCCCAGGAGCTCAAGAAGGTGCCAGCACAGGGCAAGAGATGAATTTGTTGTTGAAAGAAGCTCAGCTCACAAGGAGACAATTTCTAAGCTGCTTTTTCCTATCAGGATCATATTAACAAAATATAGCTCTTGGCAAGCCACGTCCTCCAGGAATTATTTCTGTGCAGGAAGCACTTAGTTTCGCTCAAAATTAATAATGTCTAAAAGGCATCAATTACATTATATTAGAGAACAAACAAAAAGTGATGTGAATTACCCAGCAGAGTGGGATGAATTGGAGATGAAGTCATGGAGCAGAGCATTCCTGACACCTGGTTCCTCTCCATCCCATTGCCATAACCAAAATACGTGGGGGTTGCAATCTCCAAGGCACAAAATTGCAGATTAACAACTGAAAGCTCACCCTGCTGTTGCCTTATCATGAGGAACAAGAGAAAAAGAATTCCTACAAACCCTTCCTCTGCTCTCAGGATTGCCACGGACTCATTTCCAGCCTGGAAGTCGTGCCCTTGCCCAGGGCACTGATTTAAAGCCGGGGCAGGGAATGCACAGGTCGGCAGGGAAGAAGCATTCAAAGCTGTGCAAGATTAATGCGCCGTCAGAGGAACGCTCCACATGGAACAGGCTCCCAACAGAACCACTTCAGCTTATTACGGATAAATTAAAGCACAAACAGCTGGAAAACAGCCTCGGCAGGCCAGATCCCAGCACTCCACACGCTGCCGATAAATTGCTGCTCTAAAAGTCGATTCTCCAGCTCGACTGGTTTGTGCATCGGCAACGCTCCGAGTGGAGCCCACCTGCCACAAGATCAGCTCTGGGAATGGTTTGGGACATTCAGACCTGGATTTGTCTCAGAACCCTGCGTTTCAGGTGAAAACCCCACACTTTATGGCGTTCTCGCCTCACATTAAAGCTTCTATCGAGAGCCCCCATGCTGTTTTGGGCTACAATGAGTCTCCGGGGCACGGGGAGCCCTGCTGGGAGAGCGGGAGCCCTTCGCTTGTGTAACCGTTCTCCTTCTCCCCCTGGAACACTCAAAGGGGAATCGGGGATGTGCTCCCGCCTCGGGTACGATGCAGCCCTTGGTGGGGGAGTCGGGGGGGAATCTGTTCTGCTTCTCCGTGCCTCAGTTTCCCCATTTTGCGAGGAGAAACCCACTAGAGCGGCTGGAGAACATCCCTTAAAACGCGGCTGGCGCGGATTCCCAGCTCCCACGAGCTCGCCAGGCTGCGGGCGAGCGGCACC
>VWZN01006333.1:518827-542398 GCA_013396955.1 Regulus satrapa | reverse complement strand
ACTCGGCAGGGAGGGAGGGAGGGAGGGAGAGCAGGCGGCCCGGGACGCTCGCAGGGATCGGGTTCCACCTGCGAGCAGCCTGCCCCGGCACACGGAGCCGTCACCTGAGCCGCGGGGCTGTTTTTCCATTGCCCGGCGTGCCAGGTGTGGGATTGTTGTTACCTGCGCACGGTAACTGCTGAGTTACGGTGCTGGGGGTGCACCCGTTCGGCTCAGCACAGGCTGTGTTTTAATCGCACCTAAACGAAATTCAGATACATCTGTTATATTTGACAGGGTGTTGAAGGAATCTATCGTTGGGGGAGCGGTTTTTAAAAAGGAGAAAATTCGATTGGATCTTAGAAATAAATTGTTCTTAAGAAATGAGTGAGGGCGGTGAGGCCCTGGCACAGGGGGCCCAGAGAAGCCGTGGCTGTCCCTGGATCCCTGGAAGCATCCAAGGGCAGGCTGGATGGGGGCTTGGAGCAGCCTGGGACAGTGGAGTGGCCACGGCAGGAGTTGGGATGGGGTGATGTGTAAAGTCCCTTCCAACCCCAACCCCTCGGTGATGTTGGGTTTGGAGTCTGCCTCAACCTCAGTCGGCAAACACAACCACGGCAGAGAAGCCCTTCCCGTGAGGGATCCTGGTGGTCCAGATCTGAAGATCCAGAGGCTGGCAGGGCCTCAGGCACACGGTATTGCAAACCTGGATAGGTGGGATTCAGGGAAGTGCATTCCCTCCTGGGATGCTCCTGCACAGGTAGCCACTCTCTTCTCTGCCTCCACACCCATAACTTGTGAGCTCAGACCCAAAAGAGAAGCATCAGGAATCAGTGCAGAAATCCAGGGACTGCTTTTCTGGTTGCTGGATGAATTATTTCTTACTACGTGAGGTTTGAGTTTCTTTTATTTCTCTGGAGCACTGAGTAAAGACCATTTTCTATCTCAGTCATTTGAAATCTCTCTGTCTTTGTTGAAGTGCCTTCCATCTGCTACAGTAGAGGAGGATTAAACCTAATTCATCAGATGCATCTTGATAGCAGTAGAATTCATTTTGTTCATGATATGATGGAAGAGCTTAAACAGCTGCATTACAAGTAGCTTTATGTATTAAAGCTTTGTTGGAGCTCTCAATGCCTTGTTTAAAACAAAACTAAACAAAGCAGATTGCTAATTGAAATTCGCGTTCGAAGTGTGGCTGATAAATAAGCAGATGGAGCAGTCAACATTACTGGAAAGAAAAGGGACAATATAGGACAGAGAAGCGAGTAAAAACAAAAATACGCCTACATCAGCCAAACAAAGTGAGGGAAGGGCAAACAAGGTACTGCAAGTCTTTGAATTGCACTCAGACATGATGTTAGTGCTCAGTCCCGCTCAGACTCCGCTATTTAAAGCACTGCTGTTCCCACCAGCGCAGTGTCTGAGCTCCTCCAGCCTTTTTTCATCCTCCAGGAGGACTCCAAATGTGCGAAGGCGAGCAGACACGGTGCGAGCTGCCCCGCTCGGCGCTAGCTCCAGCCTGGAGCAGCGCATCCCTGGCTGCTCTTCAGCCGAGCACGCGGTGCCCAGAGCCAGCCACGGCCAGGGCTGCCGCTCGTGCCACCTGCTCCCTGATCTTTTGGCCACTACTCCAGAATATCACAAGGGCACTTTCCTGCTCCCAGAACAACCCCAATCCAGTGCTGCTCAGCAGAAACACAGAGTAGCTGCTTTTGGGGATAATTCTGTTTTCTTGCTGTCCCTACAGCCCTGCCAGCATCCTGCTCATCCTCGGGATGCCCCATCCACTTGCTGCTGCCACAGGACAGCTCTGAGCCTTCCCTTTGGATGTGATTCCTGTTTCAGTTTCTCCTCAGAGAAGTTTTACATTTTGATTGTTCACATGTTAGCAAGTTGGATCTTTACCATCCAGGGGCTCCCACTGCTTTTCCTTTGGAGAAGAAAAGGATTGAGGTCTTCTCATGGAGCCTCAGCTTTGAAGTGAACCTGATGGATTTCTGATGGATTTCTGGGGGCTTTACCCTTTCCACTGCTGTAAACACTAAAGCCAGGCAGTTGAGACAGAGCAGCACATGGCCTTGGCCCAGAGGGGAAAGAGGGGGTTCATGCAGCTCTTGGGCTCAGCAGTGTTCCCACACCTGAGCAAAACCTCTCCCACCTTCCTCAGCCCAGGTAATGCTGCTGAATAAATAAATAAATAATAAATGTCTCCATCAGCGTGCAATACCTGTGTAGGGCTGCAGGGCTCCAAGGGCCAGAGTCTCACTACATCAAAGTAGTCCTTCAGGATTTCTTAGGAAGAAATTGTTCCCTTTGAAGGTGGTGAGGCCCTGGCACAGGTTGCCCAGAGAAGCTGTGGCTGCCCCATCCCTGCAAGTGTTTAAGATCGGCTGGGACAGGGCTTGGAACAACCTGGGATAGTGGAGGGTGTCCCTGCTTGTGGCAGGGTGGGAGGACAGGGTGATTTCCTGGCCCAAACCATTGGTGGTGAAGCCCCATCCCTGGAGGTGTCCAAGGGAGGCGTGGATGTGGCACTCAGTGCTCTGGATTGGTGACAAGGTGGGGATCAGTCAAAGGTTGGATTTGCTGATCTTGGAGGTCTTTTCCAACCTCAGTGATTGGGTGATGACTCGGAAAGGGAGCTCTGCCATGGGTGAGTTGGCAGCGAGCGCTCAGGGCAGAGGATCAATGCCAGGTGCAAACAGCACCACCTGCAAGCATCCTCTGGAGGCAAGATTAATGAACACTGGGAGTACACAATGATTCCTGGGATAGCTCCTGGCTGAACTGAGCCTTTGTTAACTGTGGGGACCCGACAGGCGCTGGCAACGGGACCTCAGCACCCTGTGACAGCGGAGAGCTCCAGAGCAGTTGGGCACTGCTCATTCCCAGATTTCAGCTCCACCACCTGCCTTGCCCAGCAGAGTCCCTCAAGGCCAGCAGGAGCCCACAAGGTGTTATCCTTGTGAGTTTTTAAATCATCCTTGCAGCACAAAATAATCCCATGCGTTTGCTAAGTGCCACCTGAATAAATTGCCTAACCTTTCCACTTAATCTGCTGTAATCACTTTCCAGAGGCACTCTTTGAAAAGTGAGCTCCGTGTTTCCAGAGCAGCTGTGCTCCTAATTAAAAGGCATTGTAGCAAGAAGCCAAGAAAACCTAATTCTGGTTGGAAATGCCTTGCTGCAGTTGGAGGACTGAGGTGAACTGTGAGGAGGTTCAGGGAGGAAGCAGCAGCTGCCTGTGCTGCTTAAGAGAGCATTAGGAGAGGGCTGGCACTCGGGGCTGCCTCCTGGCTAAATCCCTGTTTAGCAGATTGGCTCCCAATCCTCTGTCCCTGGCCAGGCTGGTTTGCACAGCTTGGACATGTGCAGGAATCAGCTGAGTGCTGAGTGCTCACAGAAGGAGCCAGTGCAGAGGGAGAAGCATCCAGAGGGTTTTCCAGCAGATTTCCTGGGCGCCTTGGCTTCCAGCACCATTCCTCCTGCAGCAGAGCTGAATCCAGCCCAGTTCAGGCACAAGTACCCCAAGGTGCAAGGAGCAGGCTCATGCTCTATCTCTTCAACTCCAGATATAACAGGCAGAAGTTGGATTTGCAGGAAAGCCGTAGGAGCAGTGAGAAATCATCATTTCAAGGGAGTTTTTTTTTTAAGCTCTGCATTATGAGCATAAAGCACTCGTGATGGAAATGTTCCCAAGGAATGGAGGTTGCTGTGCTTCATCAGAGCAAGTTCAGTTTGACACATCCCAGCTGGGGCAGATCCCAAAGAGCGGGGTCCAAGCAGGCAGAGGGGGTAGGAAACTCAGGCACTCCTTAAACCCTTCTATATCTGCATATCCACAAATCTCCTATAGCTGAGTGCCACACTCAGACTGTACCTAAGCAAAGCCAGCCCAAAACACCTGCATTTGAGTGGGAATTTGGTGGTTTCCATTGTGCAAGAGAACATAAAAGAGGAGAATTTTAGCACTAAACCCTAATGTTTCCATGGGGTGGACACCACAGGGTTAGAGTTTATCAGTTCTTTAGATAGCGTGGATTAAAAACTTGATCAAATCAAACAGACACCAATAGTTTCACCTGTATTCCCAGCCATATTTTGACTTCAAGCCATTGGAATGCTACAACACTAACTAAAACCTTAAGTCAAAGCAATTCCCATTCAAACAAACCTACATTTGCTCAATTTTCTGATGAAAAAGCCTTTGCAAGGAGCAGAAGTTCCCCCCTGATTTGCCTGCAGTGATCGCTCCGTGGTGCCAACACCACTGAGTGTAACCCTGCATCGCAGAGCCAGATGATTTAAGAGCTGCAATCCTCCTCCCCTCTCCGGCAATTTCTTGCACTTATGCACTCTCCAGTCCTGCTTGAAATGCCTGAAAGAAAAAGCCACTTGCGTCATCAGCTTTTTTTTTTTCTTCTTCTTCTTTTAATGCCCAGCACAAATCATGGCTAAGTCACGGCGTGGGCCTGGGTGTCACGGACAGGCAGAGCTGCCACTGGCACAGCAGCAGGTCAGTGATTTGGGCACCTCTCCCTCTCTCTGATTTGGGCACCTTGGCTGCTCGATTTGGTGTTTCAGGACACAGAGCCTGTTCCCGAGGGCTGTCTTGGATGGGACAGGTGAAATTTAGTGACCCTAGTCAGTGGAAGGTGACTCTGCCTCTGGCAGGGGGTTGGAGCTGGAAGAGCTTTAAGGTCACTTCCAAACCAAACCATTGTGTGATTCCACAATTCAAGGGCCATTTTATGATTGGGGAGCCGTGCCACAGGGAGCACCTGCAGAAGGAGGTGCAATAACTCACTGCACAGCACTGGGTTTACTCTGTGGAAGTATACTGCTCAAGGAAGTCCAATATTCCCACCAAACGAGCTGGATGGCAGAGGACTGGCTGGGAAGTTGCAGGATGGAAGGGGGAGCACAGACTCTGACATCAGCGGTGTCTTTCTGCATGATTTGGGGTTGACCTTGTGCACAAGGGTGCCTGGTGCAAATTGATGCCTCCAACTCTGAATTCTCCTCCTGCTGGGTTCATCACTGCCCCAGCCCAGTCTCCACCCTTCAGGCAGGGACTCCACCCTGCTGCAGGTCTTGGCTACTCTTGGAGGGCAGCACCTCACACACAGGCTTTACTGACAGAGCCATGGAGTGGTTTGGGTTGACCTTAAAGATCCACCCCTGCCATGGCAGGAACCCTTCCCACTGTCCCAGGCTGCTCCAGCCCCAGTGCCCAGCCTGGCCTCGGGCACTGCCAGGGATCCAGGGGCAGCCACAGCTGCTCTGGGCACCCTGGGCCAGGGCCTGCCCACCCTGCCAGGGAACAATTCCTGTATCCCAGTATCCCACCCAGCCCTGTCCTCTGGCCCTGGGAGCCATTCCCTGTGTGCTGTCCCTCCATCCCTTGGCCCCAGTCCCTCTCCAGCTCTCCTGGAGCCCCTTCAGCCCCTGGCAGGGGCTCTGAGCTCTCCCTGGAGCCTTCTCCTCTCCAGGTGAGCACTCCCAGCTCTCTCCATCTCTGGAGCAGAGGGGTTCCAGCCCTCAGAGCACCTTCAGGGTTCTCTCTGGACTCACTTCAACAGTACCACATCCTTCTTATGTCAGGGGCTGGCTGGGGAGTACCAAATGAATTTGGGAGAAGTACAGTCCCTTTCTGAAGAGCTCTGCTAATATATCCAACAATTTCACATCAGACCTGAGCACTACAAAGCTCATTTGCACAAGTTCAGCCTCCCAGCAGGTGGGAAAATCAGGGGCTTCACTCACACTGAGAATTGACAAATTCACACAGAGCTAATCTAATTGGAAGGTATTTATCTCATTTGAAAACATTTATCTAATTCAAACCCATTTATCAGTCTGTTGGTTGTGAAAGCCTGTCAGTCTGGCTGGATTTATAGGCCAGCTTCCCCAGCATTTCTGCAGTGGTGGAAGGGACTGCAGTGGTACAAACTATCCCTGCAGGTTTGCATCAGGAGCACAACTCAGCCCTGCCAGCAGGAGAACTCAGCTGCAAGGTCTGATTGCACAGATTTGGGGGGACAAACTACAGGGCAGAAAGGGGGGTGCTCCTCACAGCTCCTCACTGAGACTGTTCCTTTCCTTGTGCATCTATCTGAGAGTGTGTCCCAGGGGAAAGTGCAACAGCAAAAATCCCAGGGACAGCCCTGGAATGCTGCCAGAGCACCGGGAAATTCATCCTCAATTCCCCACCCCAGCTTTGCACTGCTGGGACTTCTGCTCCCCGTTCAACCATTGCCACAGGAATACAGGACTGAGATCTTTGTGAGCCTGGAACAACCCCATGAACATCTCTCTCCTGGTGGGGGTGATTTACACCGAGATTTCTTCACTTCCCAGGGGATAATGGGGCTGCAGGGTCACACTCTTCATCCAAAGCATCGCTCTCATCTCCCCCAGCCTGCAAACTCATCCCTGCCAGGATGGAGAGGGATGCAGAGCTCTGGGCTCCCTTACTACAGCACTGCAGGAAGACAATCAAAAGAAAAGAAAAGAAAAGGTTAATGAGGTACTAATCATTATAGATTTGTAGTATATAATGCAATAAATACCCACAGCCATTGATTAAATGTAGTGGGGCAAAGACATCTGATCCATCATATCGGCCATTTGATTTTCAGAATTAATTCCCAACCATCAGGCAGAGGCTGGGAGATGCCAAAGGTCCAATCTCCTGCCCAAGAAGCTCGGCTGGCTCCATTCCCTCCAGCACCATCACACCGTGGCCAGCTCAGACCTTCTGATGGGGCTCTCTGAGGCTCCACTGAAAATCCCACAGTGAGGATTTGGGACCTTGGAGAGATAGGAAAACCAGGCAGGACTAGCTTGAATCCCGGATCTTTTCTGTGCAGGTTTTACTGTTTGTTTCCAGCACGACCCCTCTGGTTTTCTTGTAGAGATGAGGCCTTTGGGAGAACAGTTTTAACAAACAAGCAACAAAACAAAACAAGAACAACAAAAGTTCATCTGTTCTGAATGCCTAAAGTTATAAAGTGACGAATGGCCAAGAGAAAACAAATTTTAAAAAACCCTCTCAGAGATGTCATCACAGCTCTGAAACTTCCCATAGGACAGGAAAAAGCGCTAAGGCTTCTCTTAGGGAGACAAAGGAGATAAACCCCAGCTCCAGCCAGGGGCAGGTAGGTGATGGGCAGTGCTGTGTAAAGCCTGAGTAACTCCAGAGCAGCGGGCAGGCGAAGCGGCTGCGCTGGCAGCCGAGGATGAGACTAATTAGGGCTGCGAACCCCTGCCTCACCGCGCTAATGCCCGTGGATAGATCGCTAATGCTCTCAATTCATGCTCATTAGCACCGGCAGCAAAGACAAGACAAGCGTGTTATGTCATCGTTTAAATCCTGTCACATTTCCCCAATGACTCTGATTACATTTTTAAATATTCATTCTCCTCCCCCGGGGCAGGGTTGCCTTGCCCTGGGAGCTCCAGATCCGGGCGATTCGCTCCCAGCAAAGCTCTCCCGGCCGGACTGAGCCCCAGCCCTTCCCTGTGTCCTCAGCGAAGAGGAATGAATCCCCTGCTGGGGACATTCAAGGCATCAGCTCCGGCTCCCCTGATTTTCCACATGGCTTTACACCTCAGACTGGAGCTAAACGGAGTATTTTCCTGTCACCTTTGCACGAGGAGGGAGTTTGGGGCCGTGCAGCTCTGGATGAGCAGCCACACTCCGGGTCGATAAGCACAAAAAACCTTTGCAGCACGAGGAGTCAATGGTTCTTAAGTCAGCCGGCAGGAGTGAAAAGAATAAATATTTACAGACACATCCTGCACTGATCTGTGCCGGCTGGATTTATATCAGCTCTCAAAGGGGGGTTTCAGCCTTCTGCCCTCGCTGCCCAGTGACCTGCGGGTGGGGATGGAGCTCCTTCCACAGGGACCCTGACCAGGGAATACCTAGAAACACTCAGCAGAGAGAGCAGAAGGGGTTGAGGGGCTGTAAAATCCACTCTCATGCCTCGAAGCCCGGGGCAGGGCACGGGGAAATGGTCACACACTCTGTCCAAGGGGAGGGAACAGCTCCTGTGTTTAGCACAGGCTGCATCGCTACTCTTCCCTGCAATAAACCATTTCTACAACCATTTTGCAGATGCCACGGAGGGAGGAGACCTGTCCAGGGGCACATGGGACAGTGCAGAGCAGCTGTGCTATCCCCTGGCCACAGACTGAGTCCCACAGCCCACCCCATCCCAGCTTGGTTTCTCCAGCTGCCTGTGGAAAGGGCCTTGGTGGAGGATCTTTCTTCTCCCATCCCTTTAGCACTGCAGAGAGCACCAGGAGGACTTGGTGAGGTTTCTGCTGCAGAATCTCCTGGGAAAAGGCTGAATTGCTTTTGTTCCAGCAGCTGAGGGTTTCAGAGCTTGCATATCAAAGCAGGAAAAGGAAGAAATAACAGAAATAACTGGATGGAGCCAGACGTGCATTAAGAGGAAGGGTTTACACTAGATGGCACCTGATCTCATCACTTTAGATGCAGAAGGTAAAGCCAGCAGGATTATTGTATCAAACGAGGCCGTTCCTTCCCCAGGAGCTGCCATGGTGGCCCTCCCCAGGCTGCAGCCGTGCAGGAGGAGCAGCTCACCCTGCAGCCAGCACTGCCGGGAAGGTTCAACGCCCTTTGCATGACCCCGCTCGGAACCTCTTTCCAGGTGCTGGAGTTCCCTGCTTTGCTCAGCCCAAGCTGCTTCCAGAGCCGCTCCCAGAGGCTAAACGTGCCCAGGCTGTTTGCAGCCAGCTTTGTGGCACTGGAGGAGCAGCCTCCCTCCGTGGAGGCGAGGGCAGTAAGAAGGGCTCTGTCCCTCAAGGACCTGACTGGGAGCTGAGAGGCAGCAAAGCCGCTGCAGGGCCGTGACGTGGATAATCCAGATCCACCCGAGCAGAGCAGGGCACAGCAGCCCCTTGGGCACCCGGGGACACTCCAGCTCTGCCACAGGCGTGCCACAGACACACCAGAGCTCTGGCCCTGGTCCCATGTGCTCCCTGCGAGGACATGGAAGGTGCTGGAGACACAAAATGAGTGGCCACGGCTTTGGCAGCCCACAGAAGATGAAGGGTTTGCAGGAACCGCTGCTCCACACATGCACGGAATGAGTCAGGGAATTGCTTTGGGAGAAGAGGGAAGTGCTGCCGGCTGGGAGGAGGAGAAGAGGGGCTGAGCCTCAGGCTTGCTCTGGTGCAGCACACCCATTCTCCTGCTGCCATCAGGAGTCAAACACTGGCGGAGAAAGCTGCCCTCAGTCCGTGGGCACAGAGGCTATTCCTGAATTACCAGCCCGATCCTGGACCTAGGCTGGATGGGGCTTGGAGCAAGTCCAGGGGAAGGTCCTGGGCTGGTCTAGGGGAAGGTGTCTCTATGGGGTGGAACAAGATGTCCCTTCCAACCCAAACCAGTCTGTGATTGTACAGCCTGAGCTAGAGCTGCCCTCCCATCATCCACTTTCTGCCCCTAAATACCATCAATGAGATTCCCATAAATAAATAAATAAGTGGTAAATGGTAAAGAAATAAAATCTAAATGGTGAGTGAGGAAATGATTTCTCTACAGAGGCAGAGCCAGCAACAAGTCTCAGCCCTCTCCTGAATTATTTTGCCTCCCCTTGAATCCTCCCTGGACTGGGGAAGGGATTTCTGCTCCTGGCAGCTCCACAGCACCTCTGTCACAAGTCTCAGAGTGTAAGGTCGCAGTCGTGCTGCTCTGAAGACATTTGCAGGCAAATTACTCTGCCTCTCCCAAGCACAGACACTCATTGCTTCAG
The DNA here is from genome assembly GCA_013396955.1 of Regulus satrapa. Classification (NCBI taxonomy): domain Eukaryota; kingdom Metazoa; phylum Chordata; class Aves; order Passeriformes; family Regulidae; genus Regulus; species Regulus satrapa. Next base: position 532,628 of record VWZN01006333.1, on the reverse strand, counting down.
CAGGAGGCGGCGAGCAGATTATATGAGATAATTTAGTAGCTGACATTAAAAACACCTCATTTACCCTGGAATAAAAATATCTTCATTCAGCCTAAACTCTATTAAGATAGCTGCATTCATAGTAGGTGTTGAGTAGCTGTTCACCTGGGCAGCTCAATGAATGACGACTCCAAGTCAACATCTCCCTGTCGCCGTGTCCTTGCTGGAAAGCAGGAATGCCAGCAGGGACTACTGGAGTATAAGGATTCTCATGTGGCCTAAACCTCCCTCTCTGGTAAAAAGATTGAATTTTCCAGCTTTCCTGGATGAATTGCTTTTTACCTTCTCCCTGGTGTGGGCCAAGGCCTCCAGCAAAGAGAGCAGAGAGATGAATTTTGCTGCATCTCGAGCAGCTGTTGCTCTATTTGGTTTAATGCTGTGCTGTGAACAGAGCCACGGCTACAAAGAGTGAGTCAATAATATCCTGAATGAGGCAAGCGACAGGGAGAGGAGATGGAATGGGATGCAGGGAGGAGGGGTACTTTAAACACTGGTTTATCTGACAAATTCTGCATTTATACATCCTCTACTCTGCTTTCCAGCAGACAGATGGAAACATTTTTTTACATGGCACAAGCAGAGGAGAAGCAAATGAACTCTTGCTCCCAGTGCAACACTCAGCTGCACAGGTGCCACCTCTGTAACATCTGGAGACCTCCATAAGTAAGGAATCACCAAAAAAAAGAAGATATAATCCTTGTCTGACCCCATTTTGGGGCAGCAGGTGCTCTGAGGGGTTTGGGATTCACTCAGGCACCATTTCAGGGGGATCTTCCCCCAGTAGCTCCAAGTTGCAGATTTTCAGCAGCAGAACCCCGGGCTCTTTGTGCACAGCTCTGTAACTACCCCTGCTCTCCCAGCAGTCCCAAAAAAGCACCACTGGCAATTTGGGATTCTCCATCTCAGTACTTCTTTTCCTTTTATCCAGAAGAGTCAGAATTCGCCATTCCCCCCTGCCATGGAGGCTGCCAGCAGTTCAAGGTGCTGCTGCTCCCGTACCTGCCCAGGTAGGGAGGATTCCCTGGAGGTGCACAGGTGCTGTCCCAACCCTCTGCTCCCACCACACCATCAGCACAGCTCTTTCCAGAGAAAAAAAACAATCAAAGCCAAAGCCCTGTGGCACCCTGGTCCTTTGCATCCCTTCCAGGGGTACCCTGGTCTCTTCAGACTCTCTGGATACCCAGCTCATGGCTGGTGGTGCTCCAGTTCCACCCTATCCCTGAACATGACACGGAGTCATCATCCCCAGGGATTTGGTCTCAGCTGACACGTTTTGGGTCAGATGCTCCTGAAAGTGAGGGACAGAGGGAGTTCCAGCCATGAGGAAATGCAGGAAAAATTCACTCATAAATTGCAGCAGCACCTTTGGCTGCAACAGAACTGCTTGATTTAAAATCTCAGGATATCCTTGAGGTGGAAGGGGCCCACGAGGACCATCGAAGTCCAACTCCTGGCCCTGCACAGGGCACCCCCAGCAATCCCATCCTGTGCCTGAGGGCACTGTCTAAACGCTTCTTGAACCTCAGACCCCAAGGAATCCCAGAGGGCAACTCCAAAGGCTGGATGGATGGGGCTTGGAGCATGAAACCATGCTCTGCCTGTCCACGGCCTGCAGGAAATGCTGATAAACCAGAGGAGATGTCACTGTCCTTCTGGATTTGCTCCCTGGAGCTCTGTCAGGGAAGTCAGAAGGCATTTGGCCTGTGCAGCTGAATATCAGACTTACAATGAGGATGTCTGGGCTTGTTTCCCAACTTTGAGACTGACACACTTTGCAAGCTCAGACAGTTCTCCTTCCTCCCCAGGCCGGATTTCTTCCCACTCTGCACCTTCCCAGGTCATTTTGTACCTGCACAAAGCACTAACCCAGCCAGAACATTTTGCTCACTTAGATGGGTGTCACATCTAACACCAAGAGGGGAGTGCTTTCAGCATCACTTAATGAGGCTTTTCTGCTTTGCATAAAAACTTGGCAATGAGCTGGGCAGGATGATGAAGGAGGAGGAGAGCTGCCAGCTGCCAGGCAGGAGAGACAGACAGCTCCTGCCATCCTCTTCCTCCTTGGACACAAGCAGGGTGGGCTGGGAAGGCAACCAGGCTGCTGTTCTGGGGCTCCAGTGGCCCCTGGGATCTGTGCTCCCATCCCAGCCCACAGGGGCTGTGTTACCCTCTCATTCCTGCTCTCCCAGCAGCGTGCCTGTCCCAAATCCCAGCGTTTTCCCACTGCTTTGGAAGTTATTACTCTCTATTATTGCTCCCTACAAACCTCCAGCTCTTCCAATTCACACAACACAAGGCTGGTGCAACAAAAATTCTCCTCCCTGAGCTCTGCCAGGAGTTCTGGATCCTGCCTTCCCCTCTCACACCTCCAGCCCCCTTTCTCCTGCCACCAATAAACACTCTCAGGGTTTCAAGTTTTCCTCATCCAAGTTCCTGCATAGAAGGATCCTTGCAGGATTTCTATGGGGGAAGATGCAGCTGGGTGGTCCCTGCTCCGTTGCTTGAAAAAAATTTTTTTTTCCTTCCTTTTCCCTCTTTTCCTTTGCTCCCTTAGTGCAGAGAGGCTCTCAGAGCTGCAGAGGAACCCCAGGCTGGGTGGGCCCCATCTGCAGCCCCTTCTGGGCTATTGGGGACACCAAGGGCAGAGTCCACCTCAGCTTCCCACCCCCCCCGCTGTCTCCTTGCACTGCCCACAGCCTTGTTGGTTCAGGAGGAGCCTTTCCTTCCCAAGAAAAGGGAAATTTGAAGTTTCAAACAAGTTTCTGGTGACAGGACATTTGCTGGGCTTTGGCACAAGTAATTACTGTATAAATTAATTTGTCTCTGTGAGTGGTCAGTGCTGTGGCTGCAGCTTTGTTTGCACCACACAGGCTGTTCCTGCAGCTCCTGGAGCTGCTGTCCCTGCAGGATGAGCCCTGTTCCACAGCATTTTAGCAGAGTTTATTAGGAGTCACTGCCTAGTGTTTGATCTTGGAAGCTTTTCTCCCCCTGGTACCAATCAGAGCATTTAAGTGGTAAATTAGATGCATTTGGGATATGTATAAAAATGCAGACCCATAGGCTAGGAGACATTGTTAACCTTGGAAATTCTGAATTACCCTTTAGGCAGGGGATGTAGCAGGGATTTTAACAAGAAATGTTAGAAAAAGCAAGGCTTGTTCTCACATGGGTGGCTATGCACCCTGCAGCAAATTGTAAAGGACTTTTTTCTTTTTACAAACACCACTGAACTTCCTTTGGCTTTCCAAGAACCAAACAATTTCCCTGATTTGTGGCGTAAGGACACATCCTCCAAAACAAGGACAGTCTGTAGTGTTGCACATTTAAACTATCAACCCGCTGCACCAAAGATCCACTTTCCCCAAGCACCAGACTTTGGTCACCTCTTTCTCCTGAAGGCACAGACAGAAAAACCCCAAATTTTAATAGGCTGAGTGCTCACTGTTGCTGTAAACAGCAACACAGAGCAGACAGGAGCTCAAGTCTAAGGGTCATGTCAGGACACTGCAAAAATCTCCAGCACTGGGGGGTTGTGACACCAGAACAGCAACTGAGACCTTTTATCTGATAAATAGCACAAGATGCTTTAGAACATCTTGGAGAGAGAAAACACTTAAAGCTCAGATTTAAGTGGAAAATAGCATGAAAGCCAACGTGGCTAATGATCTGACAAGGAGCACGCAAGGCTAATTTAGGACTTCTTTAAGTAGAATGCTTGATTAGGCACCAGAAAGGCATTAAATCATGTAGGTGTTCCTTAGGAAAAGCATTTGTACTGAGGCTGTGGTGGGAAAGTTTGAGTGAAGTTGGGGAAAACAGAGATGAAGAGAACAGAGATGAACCGGCGAAAGACGAGATGGCAGCAGCCACTGACACTGCTGACTGCAAGGAACACAGGGACGACAGCACCAAAGCCAGGGAAGACACTTCATCTGCACATCCTACCCTTTTGTCAGTGCAATTTAGGAGCTCTTAAGCAAAACCAGTCCTTAAAGGAACTCCATCCATGTGTCCCACCTGGCTCTGGTAGCCCTGGGCAGCCCCACCCGGGGTGTCACCCCCCGGCTCTCACTGGAGGGCTCAGGAGATGAATTTCAGCTCAGCCCTTGGCTCAGGTTGGTCTGTGTCACGGGTGGGTTTGTGCTTTGAGTTCCTGACTGGTTTCCCGGGGATCTATCTGGAAATAAGATTTCTGGATGGCTGGAAATGATTCCTGATCAACCGAGAGCTCCGCTCCTCACACAGGCGCTGTGCTCTCCTTGGTGAGGATGCTGCCCTTGGCTCCCCGCTCACCCTCCCTGCAACAACAGCTCCTTTTTGCTGTTCCCAACTGAGCTGCGGCAGGAATCTCATGCCCTGAGGAGCTGCGATGCTGTGCCCAGGCCGTGGGGTCGTGAATGCAATGTGATATGGCAAAAAAAGGGTGAGGAGTGATCATTGATAAATTGTGTTGTCACATTCCAGCTCTGGAGCCTGGGCAGCAGCGGTCACTGCTCGAGAAGAGGCAGCTTAAAAAGGGCATGAGAATGAGGTGTTTGCCAGCATCCAGGTTCAGTTTTGAAGAGGAAAATCCTGACCTCTGATTTAGATGAGAGGCTTCCCAACCTGTTGGCTGCTATTTTTGCTTTGCTGTGCAGGCACCCGAAGCCAGGGGCTGCCTCCCCTCGTTTCTGGTGGTGAGATGATTTGTGGGAGGTGCGGGGCTTGGCTTCTCCTGCCCTGCTCTCTGCCCAGGAGAGGTCAGGAGCCAGCTCTGCCTGGTGGCTGCTGCCTGCAGCATCCCCACCACTGTCCTCTGTGGTCTGGGATGGTGACAAAGCCCTCCCACAGCAGCGTTTGCTCCTTTGCTGCCATTTGGGCAGTTAGGGCTCTCCTTTTGGATAGCCAACAGCTGATGAATAACCTGGTTTCACACGTGATTATGGTCCTCACAGTCTCGATCAATAAATACAATAAGCTTGAACAGCCTGGCGTTGTGAGCTCTTTAAAATCATATCCTCTATTAGAGAGAGCAATCGATGGTGCTTATTCCAGTTTAGCAGTGATTATGTGCTGGTTACTGCAAAAAGCCACCTGCAACCCAAAGTGGGGGACTGTAACTTCCTGCTGGTGTGCAGCACACCTGCCATGCTCTATAAATATAAGTTTTTAATTAAAGTGGATAAACTGCTTCAGAAAACGCGATGTGCTTGTTTAAATACCAACCATCAGTCATGGCAAAGGGATTTAGACAGGGAAGTTTGGGCTTTTTGCAAAGAAATGTGTATCTGGTGTCTCTCTTAGCTCAGTGCAATCCATCCTGAATGTCAGCTCCAAATTCCACGTGCTCTCTAAATGAGAGGGAGAGGAGGAAAGGGACGTTCTGTGTGCATATACAGGCTATGGATATGAAATGGGGGGTTTGATGACATATATCTTCACTGAAATGGTGGAAATCACACAGAAAACAAACAAAACTGGGGGTTAACCTCAGCACACTGATGTGAGGAACAGCAGGAGCTGGAGCTGGCCACTGGGGAAGAAAATTCCAGGTGTGGATGTGGCAGATAAGTGCACACCTGCTGCTTTGGATCTTATCTGCTGGAACATTGGAGACAGACGTGCTGAATTCCTCTTGAGCAAAATCCCAGGATTTAAGCCTCTGCTACCAAAACAGCAGGATCAGAATTGGAGAGGGGATTTTACCCGTCATAAATGTGTTTTTGTGTATGACAACAGTAAAACCAGGTTTCTTGGAGTGATGGACGAGGTGTCTATGGTAGGAACAAGCAAAACTGGTCCCATTCCCATTGCCAGGCTGACTGGAATGGAGCTGGAGTTTGGACACTGCCAGAGTCCTACCCAGGAGCAGAATGAGATGGCAAAGACAAACTCCACATGTTTGTTTTTTTCCTTTTTATTGAAAATTCACTTTATTTTATTTTGTGGTGTGGAGAATAACCGAGGCAGTGAGGCAGGAGTTGTGCTGCTGGTGCCAGGTGGGCTTGAGGGTGTCCCAAAGGAGCTGCCCCGGGCTGCTGTGGGGCATGGGATCAGAGTGAGCTGGATAGTGAGACAGGGTGGGATATTGATGGGCTCTGCCTGTGGGAGGGAATTCGAGGCTCCTGCAGCACTCGGGGCTCACTCTGACCTTGCCTGGGGCTCTGCAGGGAAGGTCTGGCAGCGTGGAGCTGATTTACAGCCCAGCTGAGTTACCCGGGAAAGCAGCAGCTTGTCCACTGTTACCCAAAGCCTGCTGCTCCCCAGAGAGGGGGGACTGACGCCTGGGGGATGTGTGGATCAGCTCCGTGGGCTGCAGGAATGGGAAGGGGAGCAGCGGGGCAGTCTCACCCCTCTGGGAGCCCTGCGGGAAGAGCTGCGAGTTCTCCCACCTGCATCGCAGACTTTCCAAGCCCTGACTGCACCACCACTGCAATGTGTGCCAGGCTTGGAGACCCCAATGTGCCAATCCCTCTCTGGATTGCTCCTGGCCCAGACATGGCTCTAGAAAAGGCTCCTTCTGGGCATTCAGGGGAGCCTTGCTGCAGTTCCCAATAAATCTCCAAGCCCTCTGGGTGTTCTGCCTCTGATGCCAATAGCAATCCAGGAGTCTCCATGGCTCCAAGCAGCCCTGGGTGTCTCAGTCACCTCCTTGACTTGGATCAAGTCTTTTGTCACTGGCTGTAAATAGTTCTCAAACTAGAGCAGTGAGCTCTGGCCCAGCGATTGGAATTGGGTGGATGCACTTGGACTTAATGGCAGCAGTTGGCACGTCTTGTCCCACCTGTCCCTGTGAAGGCTCCTGCTCCACTCTCAGCCTCCGTAGGAGGAGCAGGGAGCAGCTGTGATGTAATTCCCAAGCACTGGGGAGCCAGAGGGCTGGGAAGGGTCTGTGATCTGTGGATTCCCAGTGCAGATCAGAGTTGATGGAAGGGGTGGGGACCTTCTGAGCTGTAGGAATACCTGAGCACATTCCTACAGCTGAACTGCACTTGAGAGTACTCAGGAGACCCCTGGAAGTGAAAAGAACCCTGGCACTGGTGTGCTCCAAGTCCTGCTGGTGTGGATAGGGACTGGGTGTAGCAGAGGGCTCCAATCCCAAACCAAATGTCTCTTTTTCTGCTTCTGAGCCTGTGGAATATTTTAAAATTATCCCCTGAAATGTTCCTTGATGTTATAAATAGCCCATTTCAGAGGCTGAGCAGCACATCCTTTCCCCCTCTTGGCCACGCTCCTCTCCAGCTCCTCGAATGTGCATTTGCCATGGCAATGCCACAGCTGATGGTCAGGGAATCTGCCCCCATGCAAAGGATAATTCACCTCCCTGAGTGTGAGCAGGGCCCTTCCCGGGGCTCACTCAATGTTTCCTGTCTGGAGCAGATGGCTCAGTCCACGTGCAGGAGTTATTAACTTGTGCCTCCAAGGAAAGGACACTTCACATTCCAGCTGTGTGTTTTGTGAGGTGGATTTGGGTCTCTGGTGCTTCAGTGTCCTTCCAACACTGCAGCTTCGTTGGATCCCTGTTCCTGGGGGGGAAAAGGCAGCTGGACCCTGAGCCTTTAGCAGTAGCCCTTCTGCATTCCAAGGGTTGTGTATGGAAAACTGCAGGAGCAAATCCAGGGAGCGCAGGCCTCTGGGATGCAGGGGGAGCAGACCATCACACAGCTGCTGGATGCTCAAGTAGCCACACTCCTTCCCATGTACTTCATGCCCAGAGCAGCCACATCTTGTCCTGGCTCCAGACCCTGCAAAGTCATTCCTAAAGTCTTCTGGAAAGAAGTGGTCAGCAGGTGGAGGTGGGGAGGGCAGAAAAAGAAAGTCACATTACTTGTGTCTGTATCTTAGAGCTGTAAAATCCAGCAGCCGCCTTCTCCTTTGCCTTCTGCATCCCCCAAATCATTCAATCATATTTTGGTTGGCTTTTTCCTGAGTATTGCTCCGTGCTGGGGGTTGTTATAGTCTGTAGAGAAACTCATGGCTTTGCAATGCAAAAAAACCCCAGGCTACCTGCATGTGTGAGATGATTTATTGTTCTTGATAATCAATTTTTTACTGTGGCTGTTTCAGGTTAATCCCACTATTAATATCCCGAAACCACTGAAGTGCAATCCCATTACACAGAGCCCAAACTCTGCTCCTGAGCCTGTGGCACAGTCAGGCAGATCATTGCAGCCCCTGCTCCAGCAGCTCTGAAACTCGGTGACCAAATGGCCCTGGGCTGCTTTGGTGGTGGCCAATTGCCGGGGAGCTCATCCTGCCAGCACGAGGCTCGATGCTGGGCGAAGCATGAAGCTGCTGGATGAGGGAGTGGAAAAATAGATTGATTTTATTTTTCCCTGCAGCTGAGAGCTGTCTGGCAAATAGCAATGGAAATCAAGCAGGATGGAGCAGGGGTTTGATCTGGGGAGGGGAGAGCAGTGGGAGAACCAGGGGGTAATTTGGGTAAACTGGATGGACTTGATTTTACAATGAACTGAGTAATTAAGAGCCCAAACTGGGGATGCATTGTGGCCAAAGCAGGGCAGCAGCCTTTGGGTTGGTTTTGACAAAATCAGGACCATGGGAGGGTCGTGCTGGTTGTGGGTTTATTTTTGGCTTTTTCCTGTAGTCCTACAGGAGGAGATGGGGACAGTGAGCACAGGGATGTAGAGCTTGGATTTTCAAAGGCATTTATGCTAAATATAGAAATTGGTTATTAAGATTTTTCTGTGAATGTTGTAAACAAATTAGTTCCACTAGGTAGCTATCTGCATGCCTAGGTGCTTATGTACCTCTGAAAAACCTTCCTGGAGGAGCTATTTGTTGTCTGGCTTCAGGCTCCAAACTTTCTGAGCTGGGAGTGAGGGAAGTTCACCTTCCTGGGATAATTCCCAGCTGGGAGCTGAAGCTGAGCAGTGAAGAGTCTATCACTCCACTGCCTTTGTGGAGAAAAATCTGCTCCATTTAGCAGGCAGGAGCCCTGCAGCTGAGTGATGTGAACAGTCCCACGAGGAAGCTGTACACCAGCAGCTCTTGTTCTACATCTCCTCAGGCCCCAGAGGCCGCAGGGATATTTGCTGGAGCTCCAGACATTGTCACTTCATGGATCACTTTTGTTTGAACAAGTGTTGGAGACGGATCCCCCAGCACCCGCAGCTCCGTCCCTCGTGGCCTAGAAATTCATCAGCTGCTCGAGGCTGCTTGGCATCACTGCTGCAGTGTTTTGTTATTGTCACACATTTCCATTTCTCCCGAGCTTATGATAAGCATCCAAATTAAACCGCGGCCTCCGATGTTTTGATATTTTCAGGCAATATTGATAATGAAGCTTGCGCTGTGTTGTGTCATTTACTCAAAGAGCTCCGAGCACCAAACGATCTCGGCAGGCAGGGATTGTCCCATCCATCACTGGAAGTCAGCGTGCCTGTACCACGGTGCACAGTGTCATTACTCAGTGGTTTGGGGCAGAGAAAGCAGAACTGAGAAACCGAAAGATCTTTTAGGGTGGGGAAAACCCAGGATTTTCGTTGTGTTTCTTCCCCGTGGATCGGGAGTGATGCTCTCACAAAGAAGTGGAAGTTGCCTTCAGCAGCCAAAACTTTGATGCTGCCCAAGGAGTTGCTATTTATTCTTGTGTTTACTGCAGGAGCTGCTTTGCTTTGCTGTCACATCTGAAAATCCCGGTCCAGACAGTCTGTGACAGCCCGTGAGGGCCCTCCCAGGACATTCCCTGATGGAGGAATCCCCGTGGGTGGGACGCACGGATGCCCCACGGGGAACTCTCAGTCTCGGGTCCATTTATCTTCCCAGCCACGTCCTTTGCAAAGGCCACCTGACCTCTGATTAAGGACGGATGGCAGGGGATGGCAGGGAACAGGAACAGAGATCTCCTTTGGTGGAATTAATAAGCTCTGCTGACACTTTATCCCAACAGGAGAAATATAACCAGAGCTCCCACCTGGCTCTGACCAAGACCCTGCTTGATAGGAAACTGTGCCTGGGGGGCGATGCAAGCACTGGCACACCCAGAGCAGCTCTCTTACCCCAGAGGAGGATAACAGGGGCTGACACAGAAATATGGCTCCTTAAACTGCTTTTAAAAAAATCAATTCTTACCATATCAGTGTAAGTCCATTCTGGTGTAATTCCATCACTGCAATCGGGTTACTGCGGGCTTTAAATCGTCCTTGATCACAGAGCAATTCCAGATGATAAATGGAGCTTTCTTTCTCATTTTGGGATATTTGGGCCAAATTCTTGGCACAGGTCAGGTACAGACAAGTGGCACCAACTCGTGCATTTCAGGGTTTAATTGATTTTTCTATGTAAATTCTACTGCTATGCTGTACTTTGATTTGAAATACTCTGTTTAGAAATTGAAAAATCCATCTAAAATATGAATGGTAGTTAATAATCGTTCTTTGACCATCTTTTAATAATCAACCAATCATATTTTATCAACATCCAACATGCATCACCTCAGTGCGTTTCCGTGAATGAATTAAACCTCAGAAGAGAGAGATCAGCTCAGTTCCCGGGGCGAGCACAGAAGTTCTTTGAAAGAACAGACAATTGCACAGCATAACAGTTTAACTTGGGGAATGGAGAATAATAACAGATCCAATTGAAAGTGCAAGGGAATTTAGAGAGGAAAAATTTAATTACCTGCTCTGGAAAGGGGCCAGACACTGTTTAAAATCTTTTTCTTCCCAAATATGTCTGGGAACCCTTAATGACAGCAGGATCATGAGACACGGCACGTGTTGCCTGGGCTTGGAAATGAAAAGAAAAGCAAAAACAAGCTGTATTTTTTCCCCCTTGATTCTAGAAATATCTGCTGGTATTTCAGGAACCTGTGTGACACACGCTTGGAGTTGTGACCCAGCGTAGAACAAAAGCAGAGCGAGGAGAGATGCTGCTCCAAAATGAAAATAGGTATTTAATGCTTGCAGGAAAACAAAAAAGCTTTTGGAAAAAGAATGAAAACTAATTGAAAGATGTTTTTAATTTAATTTTCATTATGGTTCTATGTGGAAACAGTTAAAAGAAAAAGAAAATCCTTTCATCTGTTTATTTTAATAATTTGTTTTCCCATCCTAGAGAGCAGCACCAGCCTCAGCCTCCTATAAATATCCTTCCTTCAGTCTCCATCGAATGTGATGTGCATGAAATTCAGGATTGGTGAAGTTTATCATCCTCAGATGTCTTTTTCCCAGTGCTGGACAAATAAAGGGATGCCAATGTCAGTGTCAGCATGAGCTGCCTCTTCTAATAGCGAGTGACAAGCTCATGTTCCCTGAATCTGAGGGAATAAAAGCCAAGCTCAGAAGTACTCCTGATGCTAATTACTTATCAATCTATTTTTGGTAAAATTCAAGTGGTTCCAACAGCTTTTATTTATACCTGTGCAAGTCTGAGGATTGGAAATGATGGGGTTTGGTTTGTTTTTGGTTTGGCAACCAGCGGGAAGCGATTTTCTCAAGCGTTAAGTGAGTGGGGAAGCTGTTGGAACCCCTGTTCCAACAGCTTTTGGGTTCACATTGGCTTCATGATGCACACATGAGGTTTCAATTAGCTTTTGGGCAATCATCAACTAGAGAGAAATACAACCAAGCAAAAGATTGTTTTAAATCTGAACTGTTGTGGTCTCATTTGTTAACTCTCAAAATGAATTTGCTAAAAACTCATCACGTTTTTTCGTTTTTGTTTTTTTTTTTTTTTAAGCAACCTAGAGCTGAAATTTGGAGGGATTTTTGTCTGAAAATTTAGTGTGATCAGCACCAAAGTATTTCAGGGGGCAGAAAAGGGCAGTGTTCTCATTATCACCTTACAGACAGAAGCTGTGAATCTAAAAATCATCATCACCCAAGAGAAAAACAACACCCCAATGCTCCTGTGACTTCAGGGCAGAGCCAGACCCCTTTGGACCCCTCTGCTCCAAACTCTGTTTGATCCCTGGCAGCCCCTTCAGAGCATCCTGCTCTGGGGTCACCTCTGGGTTCAGCTCAAGTGATTTAATTAACAGGGAACATTTCTGAAAACACAGCAACAGCTAATGAGCATGGTGGGTTTCTAGACGGAGTGGGGGCTGAGGGGCATCGTCTGAGGGCTGTGGGAGTCAGAGGGAGAATTTCATGATGTTGTGGCCTTGGTGTGAGGTGAGAGGAGGGCAGGGGCTCCTGGGATTTGGGGTCAGAGGAGAAGAACCTCATTTCTGGGTTGTTACTGCTGCAAAGGAGGCTGGACCTGTTCCAGCTGACCCCAGCAGTTGTTTTGGCCATGACATATTTTGGAATAGAGACAGCAAGGGTGGGTGGGTTGGAAGTAAATGAGGCCCCTTCCAGCCCGAACCATTCAATGGTTTCCTGTGCTCCCTGACAACCAGCACAGCACCTGAGACTGCTGTACAGACAATTAGAACCCCTGGGTACTGCTGTACGAGAGAGTGCAAGAAAATTAACGCCCAGCAGTCCCTTCAAGCACAATTCCCATGCAGCCCTCGGCTGGAGCTGCCCCAGCTGTGGCAGATGAAGCTGGACCAGATTTCCTGGTTTTTCCTTCTGCCAGCACAGCTCACCCCAGCACCTGAGCCTTCCTTCAAGCCCTGGAATTATGGCCCCAGCTCTTCTCCCCATCCTTCCTTTTATCTTTCACTGAAGCAAATATCCCCCTGAATGGATGGGCACGCTAAGCCCATTCACTTGATCGCTGGGCCCAGCTGAAGGTCACCCTGAAAACACTCATAATTCCTATTCAGCACTATAAATATGCACTTGATTCATTGTCTCCTGTCCCTTCCATCACGGGGGATGGAGGAGGCGGACTGGCAGCCCCCCCGCCTCTCCCGGCAGCGATGAGTCACTGTCCTGGCTCTGAAGCTTCATCAGAGCGATGTTTTTTTGACAATAATTATAATTTATGCCACGAAAGTGCCGGGGGAGCTGTGTCCGGGGCTTTCAGTGGCCCCTGGGCTGTGATGGGCGAGGGTTGGGCGGGATGGGTGAAGGGTGGCAGTGCTCTGGGGACACTGGGCTCTCCTGGGAGGTCCTGGAAAAGGCGCTCCGGGATGACCAAAGCCCTCGGAGCACCAGCGGCTCTGTGCTGGGGGTGCCACACGGTGTCCCCTCGGCTGGAGCTGCCCCAGCTGTGGCAGATGAAGCTGGACCAGATTTCCTGGTTTTTCCTTCTGCCAGCACAGCTCACCCCAGCACCCGAGCCTTCCTTCACACCCTGGAATTATGGCCCGAGCTCTTCTCCCCATCCTTCCTTTTATCTTTCCCCGAAGCAACTATCCCCTGAAGGGATGAGCGCCCCCGGCCGCGGGGAGCACACGCCACAGCCCAGCAGGGACCAGAGCATCCTTGGTGCCCTTGGCTGCTCCCCCGCGGGCTGCAGCCCTTCAGCCATTTCAAACAAACCGAGCCCCGCCGGCGCCTTCGGGCACGGCCTGAAGCGTTCCTGGCGGCAGGGTGTTGCTACAATAAGCCGGACTTCGCTCTGGAATGTTTTGAGAATTGGGGGAGAATTCTCCGTAACAATAGTGATGTTTATAGAATTTAGCCAATGTATGTTAAATGTCTTATCAATGTACCTTGGATGTTTTGGACAGACATATGCTGTCGGCAGCTGCCGCCTGTCTGCATGTATTGCTCTCTGTTCTCCATATAGATCTTAATAAATAGTCATATTTAGCCTTCTGATTGACGGAGTCTGTGTAGCAATGGGCTGACCCACAGCGCGAACTCTCCCCATAGCACAGGGGGCGGCGGCGGGGCCCGGCCGGGGCTCCCCTCACGGCCCGAGG